>OZ025287.1:6422843-6637843 GCA_964019165.1 Mastigias papua | reverse complement strand
ATCACTTTCTCAGTTTTATTCATTCAATTCGTTGATATCAATCCACATGTGACTAATATATCTAGTAATATGCTTAATAGAATCCAGCCGTGCAATACAAAAGCTCGCTATGCACGCGCGGATTTAGCCAAAAATCTAACTTATACCAAAAGGGCGTGATCAAGATTTTATGGTGTGGTCACGAATACTAGGGTGTGGCGAGATAATGTTTAATGAAGTACACTTTGTTCTATATATTTAAGGTTGAAATTCTGTTGAATAGCTTTGCAACACCAGAAGTGCATTTAACAAAAGGAAATATAAGTTGCACCAGTCTTGAATACCCATAAAATATCTGCTGGCAATAGACCGAGGGTCTTAAATGCCTCACATGTTACAGCTATAAATCAAGAATCAGCAGTATTGGTACTAAACAATGCAATACACAATAACATTAATCATCTATACAAACTTTTACAAAAACATGTCGTTCTTCCAAACTAGATAACAATGGAGTCCTTGAAACGATGTCGAGCAGATGGAAGAACTTTCTAATTTATTAATAGAACAAAACAAAATATTCTTCCTTACTGGTTATTGATTTTATCCGTTTCATCATGCTAAAAACCAAATCCAAATCGTACGAGGAAACAACACTAAAAGTTAGGAACTTTGGCTTGCAACAATCCAGTAGGGAAATGATTGTGTGTCATGGTAGAAGCAAGATTCAGTTTTACAGGTATATTTGAAGCACTCTTATAACCATAGCCACAGACATCAATACAGATAGAGATTTTCATAACATAGCCCAAAATAAAGTCTGAGGATAAAAGCTATGATAAAATATCGAGTGGTTTCATATGAGGTGGATTGTCTCTTGCAAACTGGTCGATTGCGTCTTCAGAGTTGCTATGAATATCTCAGATTTAATAGAAGTGACTTGCAATGTACATACAAAGCCTTAGGAAATTCATTTCTTATTATGGTAGAGGCACCATTCAATGTTGCTGCCATATTTCCGGCAACATCATTGCTCTGGCCATTGCAATATGCGGTGGAACTGCTGGTGAGAGAGGACTGCTCGCACCAGCAAATTACCTACCTTTGAGAACAGATTTAAAAGCATGACCCAATAGCTCAGTTGGTAGAGCACTTGACGAACCAAGTCAGATGTCGCGAATTTGAATCCCCCGGGGGGGAAGGGGGGATCAGTTATTTGCTCGCACTCTCATTTTTCAGAACAGAATGCTCCATCCAGTGCCGAAGAATATGACAACAACTTGAACTCTTCCGTATGAATATGGATAAGAATAAGGGATAAGGGTGAGAAGGAAAACTGGAGGGTTATGAAATGTACATGTTGATATAAAAGTTATTCAAATTTATGTACTATTTAAATTCCCAGAAGGATAATTTTAGTACGGTAAAGATTGGGGCGTCCATTTAGTATACAGTAAGCATTCCCAGCAAACATGCAATCAGACTGCAGATTGTGGGTTGCAGACACTGAATGTAGTTAAAGTCAAGACCACAATGCAAAGCAGGGCCTCTCTTAACCAGATAACCTGGGAAGGGGGACAGTTGCCCACCCAGTTTTCATGTTTGTTTTTCAGTTATACTATTTGACAATGATGGTTGTTTGCGTCTTTTTGATGTTTCAATACCTGGATGAAAGTTTTATTTTAGGCTCTTACAAGGATATCAATGGCTATATCTGCCAATTTTTGAAATAGAAAGGATGAATCTTCACATTTAAAAGGGGCATTCACCAAGGTGTTAGGTATGTGGTTCTAAAAATTTTAAAAGGCCAGTGACCCCATTCTTCTTTACTCCCATTTCACAACAGCTGGGGTTACACTTGGTTATTTGGGGCCCCCTTCCAGTCTTTTCTGGCTTTACAGCAGTGCGTACGCCTAGTGAAGAAAATGATATCCTCTTCTATATTTGCTCTATGGGATCCTCTGACATCTTTGATCTCGTGATATCCGGTAACGCACTATGGCAAATTTGAGCAAAAGTGATACTTTTTATATCATTTGTCCACCATCTTTTGTGTTTTAGCTAAATTAATCGATAGCATTTGCAAACTGCAACGTATCAGCTTTCATGTAAAAATTTTCAAAACTGCATACCATGCAGAAACGTTCCTTCATTTGTACCTCATAAAAGCAGAAGATATAAGCAAAAATCTCTGCTATAAAAGTCGATCGTTATTCAGCCCTATTGAAACTCCCTCGTAAGCGTAATAAAAATTAATCGATTTGAAAAGAAGACTACAGAATTCTCGGGAAAATTTGATATAATACATGACCATTTCCAGAGAGAAAGGTTCTTTCAAAATTGAGCTGAAATATTCCAGGACGGCATATTTTTCTGCAATAGAGAAAATATACCCGCTTCTTAAAAATTCTGGTTTCGAAGTTTAGTTAGTATTTTTGATAGAACAAGTAACACTTAACTTATTCGAAGTTTGCAACAAAAGCTCATGCTAAGAATGAGGGCCCAGAAGACGAATGTGCCATCTGTGCAGGAGGAAAAATGTGGATCATTGCGATATACGTGCGCAGCAACTCCATGCAATTGACTTCCCGGACATTTAAAAGGCGGATGTTTCTTTGTTGAATAACAAAAAACAGTTTCTATTTCTATTGTTTCTTTAACAAAAGGACTTTTGTAAAAAGTTGAGTTGTTGACGATAGTTAGCTTGTTGTTTAGTGGAACATGGAATGGTTCTCTTTCTTCAAAGTGTCTCTGCGGGCGCTTTTGCTAAATTCTTGCAAACAAAATTGGTAGCAGAAGGTAGCTACTGGTAATTTTTAGACTTTTCTTTATCCAGAGCTTGCTCAGGTTAGTAGTTTCTTCTTTTCTTTTCTATGTAATAGTTTTCGGACTTCCATTAATGTGGCTGAGGTCTTAAAGGAGTATTAAGATGAATTCACAGAAAAAGTGTGGTCTATTACAATACTTTCTCAAATGTAGGATGTTTAGAAACGCTTATTCAAACAGAGACAGTAAATTAACGCTTTCGCATGACCACTCGTCATTGCGAATCAAATGTCCCAGTTCCTGAATGCATGTTTCCGTTCGAGAGTGGATTGGGAAAACAGCTAAGAAGTACAAAAATAGTGAACTCAGCTGCAGGAAGATGTTTTCATCAAAAGATTTAAGAAGTCGCTAGTAGTGCTGTGCAAGTGAAATTCTCGTGGCATACTAGGAGTGTCGATTTACTTACCATCGTTCTGCTAAATGCTGAAACTAGGCATGTGACATATTGCTCTTCAAAATAACACTAAAAATTTCATGTGTAGTTTTGAATTAAAGAATATTCATCAAAACGGTAGAGGAGGACCAAGATAAAATTGCATATCGTCGTTATTTGATTTTTCAAAAACTAATAAGGGTGGGAGGGTGGGCGTTTATTCAGGACTGAAGAGTAAGCAATGACGAACAGAGGAAAGAGGAAGTAAAATCGGATCACATCACTATCATACCTACCAATAACAACACAGACAACAACATCCACACGAACAGCAGCAAGTTGATCAGCAGGTTGGTACAAAAGTCAGTTCAGGCCCTGGTCTGAACTTTGGAATATGATATTGCCACTTTGTTTTGTCTTAATTGAGGTAGAGGGTCACTTCTCATTAGAACTGAACAGTTACGAGTTGAATGTAGACTGATCTAGCTACATCGGGAGAGAGAGAGTGAAATGGCCAGTGCTGTCAGTAGGGCATTTTATGCTAGGCTATGTGGCCTAGTGATGATTGTTGGTCTTCTCTTACCGCAAACACACAGTGCTGATCCTGAAGCTCACATGACTGTGGTAATGTATAGCTATTAGTTTATATTTTATCGTTAAACTATCTTTGTATTCGCAAACATTGATATTTCCAGGTATTTGAAAGTAAAAGCTACTTTGCTACTTTAGTGAGAACTGTGCATCATGCTACATATTCAACTATTCAACAGTTTTCACACGGAAAGCGACTTATAAGTAGTAGTTTGAGACACGCTGCACTACCCGACGCAGAAATATAAATTTCAGAAATTATTGTCCTACTAATAAATTTGTAATAGTGCAATGTATAAGTTTATTGTTTCATTTCTGCCGTCTTGCTTGCGTCCTGTTACCATGTATGGTTCAGCCTTAATACAAAAAACCAGAGGCAGATTGATTGATGTAGATCAAGATTCATTATTGCTGCGATGTATTAGTTCGTAGTTATTTAATATTGTTACTGTTAAGTTCTTTCCCATGAAGAGGAGCCTTACGATAATGGCGGACTGCTTGCTGTCAGTTTTGGTTACAGTAGAGTCCATCTAGCTTATGCTTGGGGTATGTGCAGGAATGCTATGCATTCCTTAGCATAATTATGTGTTTAGGAAATATATAAAAAGATTTTGACATGGGTTTGCTGCTTGCTTTTGCATGCATGTTTGGTTGCTTCCAATGCAGTTTCTAGCTGTAGTGTTTTAGAACATCAGTTCATACTATAGGGCTGTCAAGTTTTTGGAAATTGAGATGAGGGACAAACACGCATACACTTACAAAAATAAATGCACTGAACTGATTGTAGCAGAGGACAAATTATTGACTTCTGCAACATGGCCTGCTGCCCTGCCATCTAGATACAAGATAGGTCCTGATCCAAGATTAATACCATAATAAAGCAGATTTGAACATGATCTGAGGCCTTGTGGTTATAGCTCAGTTCTCCTTGTGCCCTGTTTAGCTGAAAAGGCAATTGAGAAGGTGCCATCTAGAGATAGGTTTAATATGAGGAGTCACATTTGTTTTGACAGAAGCATTGAGCTTCATAGCCTGCACATTCACAGTGAGCGCGCAAGTAGCAAAAGGGCAAAAGACATTAGCACTTTAGTAAAACTCAAAATATACTCAAATGGTGTTTGCTGTCTTTACTTGCATGTTTCCATGTGCCATAAGTTCTTTCTGGAATTTTTTAAAAATGACCTGAAAGAAATAGAAAATGTAATAGAAAAAGCACCACAAAACCATGAATGAAAAATGCAGACAACTGGCCTGTTTTAAAGCAAGTGTGTGAGAATGCACGTTTGACAAGAAAATGCATGCAAATCCTCCAAAATGTGAGGCACTTGACAGGCTTGATGCTACCCAATATCTAGCCACTTATATTTTTTTGCACATTGGTCATTATCTTGCAATATTTAAGTGGTTGATCCACTAATGTTGAAATTTGATAGGAATGTGCCAAAAGGTGATATAGGCATGTGGATATGCCTGCGCAAACATGATAGTGTAAGGTCATTACCATTCCCTCGAATGGGAGTGTCTTAGAGTAGTTGCATGGGAGTATGGAATCTCTAGCCAAGTCCTGTTCACAAATCAACAGACTTTTTATCTCTGCTGTTGAATTGTTTTAATGTATTGTATTATGGTTACCCAAGAAGAAGGACTAATTTCTTGTATATCAGAAAGCTCATTAGCTTCCTACTTAAATATCTACATAATTTTACAGCCCTCCAAGGGACTTTTGTATAATTACTGTTTAATGGTTTAAGTTTAGTAGCTATTACACTATATGACTGGGCAATGGCAGGATGGCCTTTTGGGAGGATGGATGGGGTCTGTCATTTGTTCTAGTAAGGTGGGCCAAACTTAAGCCATAGTAGAGAATACTTGCACTAGAAGCTAACAAAGACTGTCCACAGCTATCTACTCCTGAGCAGCAGAATTTTTCTGTACTGTCTAAATAGTTACCCACAGGGCATAGGTTGCCCTACCTTGCTATATGACATTGTATTTTTCTATATATATATATATATATATATATATATATATATATATATATATATATATATATATATATATATATATATATATATATATATATATATATATATATATATATATATATATATAGTATAGTATAGTATAGTATAGTTGCTCTATACTATACTATACTATACTATACTATACTATACTATACTATACTATACTATACTATACTATACTATACTAACTATACTATACTATACTATACTATACTATATATATATATATATATATATATATATATATATATATATATATATATATATATATATATATATATATATATATATAATTAATTAATGTTGTGTTGCAAGTGTATTGTACTGTTTGTAACATAATCTGAAACAGATGAACCCAGATTTGTTTGTTACCTATAGTAGATTCTCAGTATCCTTACAGACACGCATGATTTATGGAAGTCAGTAAGCATTCATGGTTAAAGCATGAGTTTTTTCAATACATTCTAAAGATTAGTGTGTTATGGGTGATAACTAACATTGAAATCTAAAGGGACATATTAAACTTAGCGATAACATCTAAATGGTCACAACACTTTACATGGTGTATGTTCTCCTTACATGGCCATTATTTGCTTTCTTGCTCTTTTTTGTTTGTTTGCTCTAGTTATATTATATATGTCTTTTAGCCCCAAATAATAATTCACAATGGATATCCTGCTGAAGAGCACTTTGTGATGACAGAAGATGGTTATATCCTTGGTATTCACAGAATACCTCATGGTCGAAATGAGTTAGTGAATGGAAATAGTACAAGGCCTGTTGCATTTCTTCAGCATGGCCTGCTCTGCTCCAGTGCAGATTGGGTGGTGAATTTGAAGAATGAGAGCCTTGGGTTTCTTCTGTCTGATGCTGGTTTTGATGTTTGGCTAAGTAACAGTCGTGGAAATACATACTCTAGAGCTCATGTTTCACTCAGTGTGAAATCAGATGAATTTTGGAGATTCAGGTAAATAATTCCTGTACATATCATACCATATGCAACTTTCCCTCCTCAAATATTTTGTCTATTACCATGGATACATATAAGCTGTATTGGTTTTGGTATCTATGAGAACCAAATTATGTACTATCAAAACCAAACACGTCTATCAGGTACCTACTTTGAATGATTCTTATGTGGAAGAGGCCAAAATGATACTATAATGCAGGGATGTCAGTGGGGGGGGCGAGCGATAGCTCGCGCGCGCGCAGGCACGCGCCCAAAGTTACGTTTAGGAGCGATTAATTGCGCGCCCAGTAATAAACATTTCCCTTGTGAAGAGCGACATCCGGAATCCGACAATCGTTAAGACCCATTGTTGAGTAGTAGGTTCGCGGGGGTGCTTCTTCGTTTTCATTTTCTAACGCTCTCTTTGCTCGTTTGTCTTTAACTTTTCTGAACAACTCCCGTTTACATTTTCAAATCACTGAAACCCTTCATATGCTCAAATTCAAAGGTTGAGAGAGCATTTAGCACCGTGAGCAACATCCTCTCTGACACACGCCTCTCTATGTCACACAGTACCCTCAATGACGACTTGATAGTATATGGAAATCACTCTCTTTTGAGTAAAGACGAGAGGGAAGAAATCACTGAGAGAGCTCTCGATACGTTCCTTAAGTCGAAAAGGCGAGTGAAAATAAATAATCTTCCAGGCATTCAAACTTCAACAGAAATCGATGCTCCCTTATCAAACGATTGATCAGAGTCGGACAGTGATATGGGTGAAATTGAGGAACTTGGCCTTTTTGAATCCGAACTTGAACTTTAGCAGACAAGGCAACGTGGAGTTTTGTTACTTCTATTTGAAACATTTAACATGGACTGATAACATTATTTTGATTAAGCACATTTATTGTTTTGAAGTAAGAGCCAAATTTTTCTATCAGTGCGAAATCCCGTTATCATTTGAAGTTCAATGCTTGAAGGATATAGAGCAAAAACGAATGTAGGTCCTTTAAAGCCACGTAATATTTTCCAAACTACATATTTAAAGGAAATCTTTACGATAGTTAAAGCTCTAGGCTATGGCTTGCGTGTAGACAAATGAAAGGGAAACGCTGTTGAGCAATTTTTCAAAAACTTCGCTATGTCGTGTTCTCAAATAGTTTTCAATCGCTCGCCCCACTCTGGTCACACGAGTTTTTGGTCGCACGCCTCAATGTCAGAGCATGAAAGCCCTGTTAAATGTTCTCTATCGAAATGATAATTACAGTAATTTTAACAATATCAAAGATATGTAGGTTGTCTTTTCTGATAAAGAAATAAAATTGCTCTGTTTTCAAAAACTTTTGTATGTTGAGTAAGTGTTCATCTGTGTTTAATGTTTCTTTCCAACAAAGGCCTCCTCTATACTTTCTGAAGTTCCATAGGTACCTATACCCTATACTACAGGGATGAAAGTGTTGCAACATCTTCCTAGAAATAGAGGCTAGGTGGTCAAAGGCTTAATCTTGAATATTTACATTTATTAGAAGTATTACAAATGTATGGGCTTTTTCCATTTGACGTTTAGAGGGAAAATATTTATTATTTGCTCAATATGAGATTAAAGCAAACTTTTAACGCTATTGAGAAGTATTGACTGAACAAATGAATGGAAGAGTTGAGGAATTGCTGTTTAAGCGTAAAATAAGCTGGGCATTTAAAAATATGAAAATAGCAGTATTTTAAGAGCTGTATTGATATATCCAACACATCTGGAATTGCAAAGCCTGTACTTGTGCATTAACTTCAAGTGAAGAAGTTTGAAGCATAGCTTGCTTATTGTTATTGTATTGCATTTGTCACCTGAAGCTATTTCATGGACAAAGAATAAATATCTGAATGGAGAGAACCAACACAGTAAGGTTTTGTGTGCACACTTTAGTCCATAGATATTTTTTCATTATCTGGATTGAAATACCATATTCTTACGTCAGACAATGCATATATAGGAATGTGAGCTTGTGCTTCCTGTAAGCTGCAATGCTCGTTAAGTGACATCATTTGTTGATCAGTTGTTGGCGTGTATCATTATTTAACATGTGGAGAACACAGAGGCAGAGAGAGGAGACAATGTTGTTGACAGTACTCTGACTCTACTCTGACTGACTATACAACACAGATTAAATAGATATATATAGAAACATTAAACAACCCAAAGTAAACGCGACTTGTGTAAGGGAAGGGTTGGGTTGTTGGTAGAAGTTTGTTGAGTAGATTCATGTGGTGATGTTTGCATGTGGAACAACAGAAGAGGAATGACCAGGAGTTTGATGACAGGAGTGATGTATGGTGATGTCCCAGGTGTGTGATTCAAGATTGTGAATGAATGAAAGAAAGAAAATTGGCGTTGAGTAAAAATGAATATTTTCCCACCTAAAGTAAGATGGAATAAGCTTGTGCATTAAAATTTTAAAAATTAGGCCCTTGACTGCAGATGGTTGCCATCTTTAGCAAAGTGTTGCAATACTTTTGCCCCCTAAGTGTAGGTTTTTATTGGAGAAAACACTGTATGTAGTTGTTTAGGAATTTTTAATTTAGAATACCATAGAGGTCTTGTTACTCAAGGAACAAGTTTTTATGTAAGTTTCACATTAAATTTCTACTCATAGTGTTGATATTTTTTCATTTTTGTCCATCTTTCCGTTAGTTGGGATCAAATGGCAAGCTTTGATTTGCCTGCTGTTATTTCATATATTAAGAAGACCACAAAGCAAGACCAGCTATACTATGTTGGCCACTCCCAAGGAACCATGATTGCTTTTGCTGAATTCTCCTCCAATCAACAGCTTGCTAGATCTGTAAAGAAGTTTTTTGCTCTTGGACCAGTGTCATACTTGGGTAATATGAAAAGTCCATTGAAGTATCTTGCAGAATTTGTTCCTGAATTGAAGGTAGATGCTGTTATATGTCATGAATGAATCGAAGTTGACTTTTCTTCAATTCAAAGAGTAATTTTAAATGTACTACCCTACAATGCTAACTACTGGAAGTGCTTGAATTTCCTATATCGCTATAGGTGACAATAAGTTGTTCTGCTTGTTAGCAATTGTCAGCGTACAAAGTGTGTCAGAAAAGATCTAAGACTGGTATCACAGAATATTTATTTGAACCTTAGACTACAAACTGCAAGTATCATCGTCATTCAAAGTAATCCCTCTGGGGTCTAATGAGCTTTCCCATTCTTCTCTGTCTCACTTGCATGCACTGCCGGAATAATTCTTGTTGACTCCTCCTCAGATTCGTCTTCACTGACTTTTTAAGTCCTCTATGTCATCACAAAGGTTCCCACTGATGATCCTCTTGAACCGACGGAATAGGAAAATTCACATGGATCCAGGTCCAGTGTGTAGGGATATTGATCTAGCATGGCGATGGTCTTCTTGGTTAGGAAGTGTAGGACGTTCACGGAAGTGTGTCCAGGCGCGTTGTCATGGTCAAGCAGTCACGAGTTGCGTTACCAAATCTTCCATTCCTTCTCGCATATTGAACGAAGCAAGTGACACAACACCTCTATAGGCATACTGGTTGATTTTTTGGTCCTGTAGCAAGTAGTCATAGTGGACTGCCACTTCAAATCAAAGAATACAATCAGCGCAACTTTTGACTTTGAACTTTGTCTGTCTTTCTTTCTGCCTTGCTGACACCCGGCTCTTCCATCAAGACTCTGACTCATGGTCTCCAGGTTGCACCGCACTGAAAGATCCATGACTGATCATTAGTGATGAATCTCCCTAGCAGTTTTGTTTAATTTCCTGTTCTGACTCACTTGTATGTGTCATATGAAAACTTTAAGCTCATTTGTTGCTCTTTGCTCATTGCTCATTGCTCGATGACGTGAAACAGAAAATATGTATATAAAATTTGTAGAAAAAATTTGATGCCGACAGATAGTTGATACCACAGTTTCATACTGCGAGAGAGAAGGAGATGGGCGGGTACTTTGAATGGGATACATGTAGTTTGAGGTTTCGACTTGAAATGAATTTTTTGTGCACCTATCCTGGAACTTTCCTGGCACACCTCGTACATAGAAAAGCAGTGAAGGCAGAAACAGAGTAATTATGCACTCATTAAGATGAGGTAAAAGTCCACAAAAGCATATGACAAGAAAAGAAAAGCTAAAGAAAGGGTAGAAAATGTTGTATGCTGGAGAGCATGCGTAGACATTGCTGTAGATCTGAAAGTCTGTTGCTAATTCATGTAGGCTTGAAGCTGTGTAGCTTTTACTGCCAAAAGCATTTCCTAAATTTGCAATCTTTAGATGGTCTACAGTGCAACGTGAGAGATCAAACCCTGGAAGCAGAGAGTGTACCATAAATTTGTGTTGCGACGGTGAAATTGATTGAGAATAAGATATAAAAAACCAAGAGAAGCAGTTGATATGAGAATACAAAAGGACCTAAATAATGATAATATTGTTACATTCACTGTTAAAGCAGTATTGTAGTTCTTGGATATGCAGTCATTACTTCTGACAGCACATTTAACTGTTCACAGTTGACTTTCGCTGGCCTGTCAATGAGCTCATTTGTCACGCGAGCCAGCTGTACCAAAAATCTGCATGCAAGTGCCAAGGAAAGATCTCATAACTAAATGTACAGGACGCGGAAATCAGCCTTCCTGCGTGGTTGGTAATGTGCACCTGATAGACTAATGTAAAGGCCTGCATTCGATAATTGGATTTTCTGATAACACGAGCATTCGCTTCCTCGAGCGAAATTTCAATTCAATTCGTTTAGGTTGCCTATAGAAATATTTCCCGATAACTCGAACATTCGACCACTCGAACAAATTCCGATTTCCAATGACAGCTCGAGCTGTGGAAAGTCAACTGTACATTTATGGAAGTACTTATCTGCCAGGTGTTGCCCATAAATGTATGTTAGTATTTGTTGGCAAATTTCAATGCGTCTACTTGCATCATAATATGTCCTGGGAAATTTTGTCCAATGAAACATTAGTTGCTGTTTTGGATAGGATCATTCTTCAAACAGTTTGTTAACTGTGATGCATAGAACTAGCGTATTTTGCCGTGTATACGACACATTATTGTATAAGAGGCACTATTACTGCAATGTTAGAATTGTAGAAAGATAATTATTGCCGTTTCTTACCATATTCGAAGCATCCCCTTTTCTCAGAGCATGTGTATTTCGGTACAAAAAGAAGTAAAAATGACTTCGGAATACTAAAGAAGCTAGCCCTGTTGAGAATAGTTGGCCCAAGCCAAATTGTGCGTGATGACATTTAGAGTTCAGTTTTTGACTCCTTTTCCGCGGCCCGGCAGTATGTTTGGTAGGTCTTTTTCTGTCTTTTGAAATTGCTGGGATGTCAATATTGGAGGAGAATACGGGATACAACCCCCAAAATAACGGAAATAAGGTTCTTGTCATTTAGCTATTATTCCGGTCGAATTGAAAGACCAGGTTCTCTAAATAGCGTACCGTTACGCAGTAGATTACCATTTTTCCTTCTTGAGCAACCGACAGGAAAGTCAATGTTGCTATGAACCCTCAGGAAAATTCAATAATACATTGGGACAAGGTGCGTCTTTTATACGCCAATGTACGATATGTTTTTGGATAGTTGTTAACTAGCCTCTCTATTTGATTCGTTTGATACGGTACTGCGGTAAGAAGATTCAATGAGAGGGTTCAGTTACAGTGTGCTGGACACAGCTTGTTCTCTCATTGCGAGCAAATATTCTCTTTTTGGTAAGAATAGGCCTTAGCAAGTAATGTCGCTTGTCCTCAGATCTCCTAAGTCTTCAGGACTTGTCGCATTCGTCATCAAGCGACTCATCTATTGCCCAAGCCAGTGTTGTTTTTGATTACTGAATGAAAACGTAGTCCGATATTCTACTAACTTTCAAGTATACATATAAGAACTGAAACTATATATAGAAAAAGAGACTCATTACTATAGTTGATTGGCATTGTTTAGCGATCTTTAAAATGTCTTAGACGCACACTTGATGAAAATTCACTCTCGTTTGTTGCAGCATGGTATTCATTAGCTGTTCGACTGTTCAATTTAGTCCCCTACGATAGTGCTGTAATATCTAATAAGTGTGATATTGTGCACGGCTTCTTACTTATCCATTGCAATGTAATTCTACTCCCTTACTGCATAATTGGTATTGTTGGAGTTTTTGAAACATTCATAATATTTGAGAAGCCATCAACATTTTGTTTAAACTAAACCTGGTCTGCATACTTGTTTATTCACTTGTACAATTTGTATGGTTAAGCATACTTCGTACAATTTTTTTTAATGTGGAAAATCTCTTATAGCTTCTTTTCAAGATATTGGGTGTCAGAGATTTCCTGCCGCAGTCATGGCTCATCAAATGGTTTGCATCTCACGTCTGTACTTTATCATTTGGTGAAAAGATTTGTGCAAATATCATTTTTAGTTTATGTGGCTATGATAAGCCTCAAATGAATGAGGTAGGGTATGCTTTTGTTGGTTTTATTATTGTTGCTGTTGTTTTTGTTTTAATGTCAGATTTTTGGCACAGTGGTCCTGAGAGTAGTTCTTTTTCTTTGTTTCCTAATCAATTGACCGTATATGTAGTGATTGGAGCATACTATTTATATCTTGATTCTGTTTTAGCTCTTGTCTTTGTCTAGCCCATTTATAGGAAGTCAACTTTTTGATAGAATTCCTATGTATGAGTTCATATTAAGTTTATTTGGCTACTGAGTTCCAAACCCTGGATTTCTTATATTAGTCATGCGACTCTTTTACTTTCGGTTTGTAAGATCATAAATTTCTAGTAGATTTGTAAAGTTGTGCTGTCTGTTGATTTATATGTGGCTTAGTTCTAAATGAACAGAACTGACTGGGTATTGTGAAATTAAAGTGTGAAAAAATGAATGCCCCGGAGGTGGCTCTATTTCGTCATACCTCGACTGAAAGTTACCCCTTCCCCCTAGGTGTGCGCACTTTTAACTCATCACTCCTCCCCGATATTTTTTTAATCTATTATAATTTACCTTGCTATTTCAATTCTCGTAAAATGTAATACATAGAGAAATCTAAAATCTTATTTAATGTTATTTCTTTTTAGAACGATCTTGCGTTTATAATTTCAGAAAGATGAATTTTGTAGCTAGGATGCTTCGCAAGTAATTAGTATTTGAAAATTATATGGGCATACGTAGGTTCTTTGAATAGACCCCCTCCCCCTTCAGAGCGTACGTACCTTTTGAATGGACCCTATATATTGCAAGGATATGCGGATCCCATGCATTTTCTGTAGTGTTTTTTATTGACTGGTATTTATCGCATCTGGGAGTTTGTTCCAAAGTCTACTTCCTGTTGATCCTGTTCATGTTGATGAGTTGCTTACTCCCATATCGTATTGTTCTCGTTGTTGATAATCAGACTAGATCAGGTTATTATGGACGGTTTTATGTTTAAGGAAGCCCACATGAAATAGTGTGTGGTAAAAAGTTAGCTTTTGGAATCAGAGGGAGGGATATTGAAGCTACCCCTCATAAAAAATATCTAGACGTCTATATCGACGATACTCTCAATTGGAAAAAACAAATCCAATTGATTACAACTTAAATCTCTAGAGCATTGGAGATCTTGACATATTGCAAACATTTATTCCAAGTAGACATCTTGAAGACCCTATACACGAGCATCATAGAACCCCTCTTCAGATATTGCTGCTCGGTTTGGGGGTGTTGTAGGAAAACTGAAATTGACAGACTGCAAAAACTACAAAATCGAGCAGCTCGTATCGTTACTAATAGTAGCTATGATGCTCCAAGCGTGCCCCTAACACGGAGTTTGGGTTGGGAAACCATTGATGATCTTATAGATCAGGAAATGAAAACTAGAGCATTCAAATCTGTCAGTAATTTAGCACCTCAATATTTGATCGACCTCTTCACAAGAAATTCACATTCTTCATCCCATAACCTTAGAATCATTGATTCTGATGTACGGATACCAAAGAAAAAACATCAAATGGACAGAAATGCTTCTCGTATAGGGGTGCTAAAGTTTGGAATAGTTTACCGAGGCATGCAAAACAGACATCTTCCATAAGTCGTTTTGATTTTTTAACATTTAATTAGTTTACTACTTGAGTTTTCATTTTCTTGTTTGCATATTTTCTAAATGTGATGTTGAACAAATGTACATATATCTCTGTAATATTTTACTTTTTACTTTAACTATATGTAAAATTAGAGGTGCCTTGAAAATCAGCCACATCTGAAGGACTACCTCTCCGTATTTGTTAAATGAAGTGAAATGAAATGAAATAAAATGAAATGAAATGAAGTGCCTTTGTTAGATGTCTGCGGTGACTTTCCTATGAGTTACCTGTTGTCTACATCTTCACCGTAGACTCGACTAGATGTCTATACAACACATTCTCCAGCTGGGACTTCAGTTCAAAACATGATCCACTATGCTCAGGTAAAGGCTCCATGATTTATCGCTTAAATAACAACCTTTGAGTGTGGAGAGCATCTTACTAGGATGCTGTTTAATTTCTCTAGGGGAGCGTAACTATGAACATAATCCAGTCAATTACTTTGTATTTACAATTGTCTTTACAGCCATTTGCCTTGCTGATAGCTGTTGGCAGTTAACCCTTTGGGATTGATGGACTCATTGCAGCAGGTCACCCTAGTGTCACTATCGAGATATATTTCTTCTTTCTGATAGTTCTCCAAACAACTAGTTTCTATATATGTAATTGCTTCTTGATTGTACTTACTCTGGAAGTGCGATATTCATTTCTTTTTACATATAGCCTTCTCCCCATCTTTTGCTAATAAAGTTATGTTGCAAAGGACAATGTTCTGCCGCTGCATTATGCATTTTGGATCTCTTTTAGGCGTATAGATCCGGTAAGTTCATGAAATATGATTACGGAAAGAAAGAAAACATGGATATTTATCACCAGGTAATGAAAGATCTCTAGTAAATAGGCAGTTCTTTATGTGTTACACAGCGGTTTTTTATGAATAATCATCATGCAGAAAATCTCGTGTTGTGTTATCTTGATATATCTACACCATATCGTTATTGTTGCACCATCGATCTAGCCAGCTGTATATGTTACTTTTGATAGTTCATTGTGTTTCAATGATTCCGTGAGACAAAGACCTTTTGATTGTTTTCGAACTAATGAACGCTTTTGGAATATTTAATTATGACTAAAAACATAAACGCTTTTCTCACACGGTTTACTTGGCTTGAATTCTAGGAAACACCACCTGAATACGACTTAACAAAGTTCAACATCGAGACAGTCTTATACTCCGGAGGAAATGATTGGCTTGCAGATCCTGCTGACGTTGATCGTCTCGTTAAAATGCTTCCTGCGAGGAATGTACTTAGACATGATGTAATCGAAAAATGGATGCATCTGGATTTCATTTGGGGAATGGATGCCACTAGACTTGTTTATCAGGATATCATTCACTCCATGAAAAAAGACTGGGAAGGATATATCAACCCTGGTAACTGACAGTAACTAGGGTTCATCTATGAATTTTAATTTCTATTCTGAATGTGCTAATTTCTGTGATACCGATGCTGACATCTTCTATGTCTGTACATCATTTGATCATATTTGATGAGGCTTTAGGCTCATGTTAATAAAGGAAAAAATAGGTTTAGGTGTTCACGTTTGCGAGCAGCCCAACTATGAGTAGCCCGTGTCCTGTTATTTTTGTTTTGAGAAAGGTAGTTATTTGTCGGTCTGGACACTATTGAACTATCAATAACGGTTTGAAGAGGATGCTAATTTGAATTTGTATATTAAAATCTATCGACTATGATTTACAAGCTCATCTTTGTTTGGTGAAAATTCAAATATTAAAAATCGCCAGCTTGTCGCTTTTGACAACTGCATTGCTTTTATTGCTGGGCTCTTTGGAAACTACCGAAGTCATGTAACTTACTTGACTGTTTATATGACTAGTAGTATTAGTGCACAAAAGAGCTTTTGTCCGTTGTGAAAGTTTTGTCTGAAATTTAGAGGTGGATAGTTTTCTGGAAGAGCAAATCGTCTCTTTTATTCAATTTTTGTATCCGAATGGATGAATTAGTAATAGGTAAATGGATCGCTGTTAGCAATATCTTCGAAATCCCCTGGGTGCCTGCTGTTGGAAAGGCGATAGCCTGTCTCACCCTAATTTTTGTCATTAGTGAGTAGTTACGTTTTTGCACTGTGGCAGTCGATAAAATAATAGAGGAGTTCTTGTTCCAGACAAGAACATTAAATATGTTTTTCGTAACAAGAAATTTCCAACTTTTGATAAGTGTTTTTGTACTCTGATCGACTTAAAAGTCGCTTTTCATATTTCATTTGATAACTTATTTTCTCCATCAGTACTCTTATTTTACGTCAAGATTTTCTGATTGAGCCATCTGTAGTGTTTCTGTGCATCTGGAATGTGCTTAAACTAACTCCCGTAAGCGTGTCGAGACATTGGCAGAATTGTGCTTTTGTTCAGAGTATTTAAAGTATATTTATTGATTCCCATTAATCTGTATAGAATTCGGTATTGTTGGATTTTGTGGAAAATGTACTTTGGTGCAATTATAGGATATATACTTTAAACATAGTATCTTTTAGTTTATGTCATTTACTGTAATTCTTGCTATTGTACTCTTGTTCTCAATACTATAGTCAACTTGCCAATCAATGAATAAATGAAAATTCAATCAATCGATCAATAAATCAATCAATCAATCGATCACTCAATCAATCTGTCAATTAGCCAATGAATAAATGAATGAATAAACAAATCATTTGATCAATGATATGTCTAAATTTCCCAGAATTCTTCGTCACTCTCATTGCCTTGAAGTCTAATTGTTGCTACTTTGTTTACTTTTCTTTATTCCAATGCGCAGGCTTTGCAAACTCCTAAATCCGAAGTGAACTCCAAGTTGATTCCGGTTTTACATGAGTTTCATGTAGATACAGTTATGCCTAAAGTGATGTTCATGATTTAACTCATAGTCAATGATGAACCGTTGTGTAGTAGCTACTTTAGCTTTGTTTTGGAAATTTGAAAGTAGAAACTGCTCTTTTATCGTTAAGAGGAAATGAATCGAACCAGTGCGAGCACTTCCGGCTACTGCAGCAACTTGTTGCAACCAGTGGCGGAACCATATGGGTGTGTGATCCAGTAAATGCCTTAATATTTTGAAAATCTGTTACCATTAGTCATCCAGAAATATCTGTTAAAGCTGATAGTAAGGGTAATAGTATAAGGTGTGAGGCTCGATTGAGTGGCACTAGGGGCTTCTTCACTGTTGTGAACTCTCAAAACCTTCTATGAAATGTATTATTCGATTTAGAGTAGCTGAAGAGATTAAGACACATATAAATGATACCATCTGCCAATTTCTATCTAGAAAAATGGACAATAGGCGTGGTAGCTGCTTAAATAAACTATCTAAGGGGAATCGCCTATTGGTTCATGCAAGGTAAAGTGCACTACGAATTACTCTTAAAAAGGACTACCAGTTATGTATTCACACTTATCGTTCAAAATTTCATCGTTCCATTATGTATCATTGAGACTTGCTGCGATCTGGTATGTCCTTCAAGCACGTATGGAAAGTTCTTTGACTGTCCCAATGGTATTTGTAACGAAAGATCCAGAATCATAGTATTCTGTCAAAGTTCCCCATTTTCCATTGTTATCTCCAATTCACTGCCATGGGGCTTTTATCAGAAAATGGGTAGGTCAAATTCAGCACACCGTTTAGAAGCTCTAAAGATGACTTTAAAAGGACTATTTCGTCGTCTGTCAGGGAGAATTTCGTCAGCAGCGACGATGCTTCGTTGAATATTTTCGTAAATGTACGGCGAAGTTGATATCTCTCTTGCTTGAGTTTGTCTAACGTGGATTTCTGCTTTGGCGGCATGATGGCGAAAGAAGGAGAGAACTGGGATACTTAGCTGCAAAACCCAATCCTGGTCACGGCACCAATTTGTGAAGAACTTCAAAGAGATGAAAACTGACGCTCAAAATATATACATAAGGAGTAGAATAAACTGTACAAGTAATGCTAACGAATTTACTAATAGGTTATACGTGACGTCTACGAGTGATTAATACGAACCGAATAAATCATCGGAAGTTACGCTTGAAGTTCATGAAGGAGTCTGGTACCAGGAGTCTGGTACGAGTGTTGAGAGTCACATGTCTTTGTGAGTAATTGACACTCATCACTGAGTTGCTGATTTGCTTCATATTGTGATGTGTCCCAGATAGAATAAGTGAATTTCACACTTGCTTTGTTTTCTAAAATACAAGTGAAATAGGCAAAAAGTCTGAGCTTTGTAGTATCCTTAAATTGTTCTTTTATTTTTCTTGAATATTCTTACGGATTTTATTCCTGTATAAGAGGTGTTATAGTCCATCCCGCCAGCAGGCCACATAATATCATAGTACCGCCATAGGGGAACCATATGTAATCTGGACAGCCTCTTACTGTTTGGTGCTTTATTTGACTTCGGTGAAGTTAGAGGTTCAGTGATTGTGCAATCTCAATAATCAATGAAACGACTGACTTAAAATAGATAACCTACCTTAACATACTATACACCATTCGAAAGCTCTTCGTGAGTAGATTACGATGATACCATCATGTACCCAACAACATAAATCTACAAGGAGTTGTCGAGGGGTAGGGGTTAATGTTAGCGTTGCTTAAATGGAACCAGCCATCAAAATTTCATCGACTTCTACTACTGTCAACATAGTATCAGTTAAATATATCGAATTCCAGCACTTTGAGATGATTTAAATCCTAACCCTATCCCTAACCCTAGCTCCTTTCTCACTTAGCGAGCAAACATGGCAGCCATATTTGTTAGAAATAACTCGATAACTCCTTGAAAATGTTAGCTATTAGGTAAATGAGCTGTCGAATGGTGTGTAGTATGTTAGGGTAGCACGTCAATTTCTAGGTGAGGCACGATTCTGCAATAGCGCCTATAAACGTTTGTTCAGATGTCTTCAAAGTTACTATCCCTGTCACTATATTCCAGAATACTACGCATTAAACCGATTGGAGATTCGTAGCCAAAAATACCTACGATGAGCATCTCACGTGAAATGTGTACTGTGGCCCAAACACAATACATCTGTCACATGACCGAGTGATAACAGAACCACAACAGTTACTTTGTAGTACATACAGGCCGGCCAAGGTGAGAAACGGTTGCATAAAAGGAAGAGACGTTTATGTAGCCTAAGCATGGCCAAAATTATTGTGATCTCAGTTGCCTCCGTGCTATTCTTTGCGCTGTATTGTGTAGAAGCAATAAGCATTCGAGATGTACCACCAGAAGCAAAGATGAACACAGTAAGTGTTATCTTTTTGTCCTTCCGGGTATTGTTGCTGCTTGTTACATTTGTGCATGTCCGTTGCTCACAATGTCACCAGTGGCGAATCTTTGCAAATCTTTAGGAGATGGACGACATCGGCAGTAATTTTTCTTAGTTTTGGTCATATTTTTGTGACAACTGTTCATATGTTAGTTCCTAGAATCACCCCATTATGTGCAGACCTTGTGACTACTTACGTTGAAGGGCTTTTGCTCCTGCCCTTTAGCCACCTGCGCCATTTTTATTTATCCAAGAAAAACTGTTACTATTTAGATCCTACTATAAAACATACATTATACAACAAGAACATAGTAAGAATATGTGGACCATTAGATGACTACCAGGTACAATATTAGGGGTATAACATATCAGTAAATTATAGCGTTAGACCTGTAGATGCGTAGACAATAGGGACAGGGGGTGGGACAGTGCCTCCAATAGTTCACTAAGTTGTATATAGTAGTATTCTGAAATGCTGATTTCACTCATTGCATAATTGACCTCTATATCCATGACCCTTCGAAATCCAGTTTTATTGTCTATAGTACTGGCTTACATGTAGCTATTTCCATGATCTTGGACTGCATGTGGGGGGAGGCCTTGAGCAAACGCTGTTTACCGCTCGAGTGCCTGCATTCAGTTCCTCTGAAATGGTGCCAATGAAATGGGCAAGTTACCTCCAGGGTGTTATAAATGCTTTTGCTAGAAGTAACACACAATACTAAAGTTGGGTCCACATTTACAGTTGATACAAATAGGTCCTATTGGAATGAAGTTGACTTCAATAGAATTTGTTTCCCCATTGGTTTCTACCTCATGTGCAATACTGCTCAAAATGTGAGCTAAGTTTACATTCGTATTGTTTCCACTCCAATTACACGATGAGTATTACAGTACATCGTCGATTCTTCTTCTTCGGATGCTACTCAAAGAAGAGTAGTTTTGACCTTGAATGATAAGTTGAACGTTTGTGAAATAGTCCACAAAAAAGTGCCACTGTCACCTCTATACTTTAAGGAATATAACAATAACAATTCTATTTGTGTGTTATAAGAACTCTTTCTAATTGTCTTAGCCTTTTTTCTTGTGCATGGTGTCCAAAAGCATAATTTGCTGAACTGGCCTGTTTGGATTATCTGACCCCCTTTTAGAAAGTTGTGTCTAGTAGTTGCAGGATAATCAAGGACTTACTGTACTTGTTTCATCTACAAACCCAAGGATTGATTATGAAGTGTGCTATACAATGGTAGCAGTATCATAGGTACTGGGAATCATACACTCCTCTCCCCAGTTCTCCCTAAGGGACCTTTCTTTTTTAAGTCCCATAGGGGCTGGAGGAAAACAGTTGGGGGAGGGGGTGAAAATGGGATTTTCATATAATAAAATTACTTTTATGAGAGTTTTATTTGTCATTCTTATCATTGTCAGTCACTCTTATTATTGTCAGTCACTTGAATCACACTCCTCAGTTTCATTGTCTGTTCCAGTGCTGATTTTATCCTCCTCAACATCAGTTGCACTAGCATTTTCCATTTTCATGACATTGGAGTGCTATTTGTAATAGTCACTATCAATGCTAAAAGCTTTGGAATAATTTGGATTTGCCTCTACAGAAATATGATCAGCTATGAGGCACTTAATGTGATTAGGAAGGATGCTACATGAAACAATGTAGCCAAGATAATGTGCCGCATTAGCTGGAATCTTACAGCACTAATCAAATTCAATATCATCTCTGCTGTTTGTATGCCTATACTGTAAAAGTGATTCCCATGTTCATAAAATGCTTGGAACTAAGCTTTTCAGCATTTCAACAAACTTAGATTTTAATCATTTCTTGAAGCATGTAATTGTCCTTCTCTTGTTCTCCTTCTTTCTCCTGATTTTTAGCTGTTGGTATTGACTTGACTTTTTGTGACATCCACAAGGAACAACTGATCCATTCTGCTATGTTTTTATTAAGTTTCAATATGTTTACCAGTACTTGGGGACCACTTTATCCTCACATTAGTAAAATGGAGGGTGGAGCCACATAAAGATTCTTTTTTGACCAAAAAATTCCTCTGACCACTGTGGAACTTAAGAAATGAAAGGTCTCCCAGATCATTTCTATTTTATGAACATAAAAAACTGAGGGGATCAGAAATTTCTAGCTCAGTTTTGCCTTTGTTTTGTCATATCTGTGCTCTTTGTCACATTTAGCCTCATGTCTTATTACAAACTGTTGTACTGAAAGGCATAGTTGAGTGAGTGTGGTTTGAGTATTGTACAATATATATTTCTCTCTCTCAATGAATACTGAGGAGTGTGGCATTTGTTGTAGTTGTGATCTTGTATGTGCAAACATATTTCTTCCAGGTTTGTAAGTGTGCAATTATGGTGTAGGAAGGTAATAAACATATGCATGTTTGCATACACCATTTCAAAAGATTCATAATTGGTGAAGACACATTAAGCAATGTGCATTAATTGTGACTCTTGTGATGAAAATTTAATGTGAAGTACCAGAGCTTAGCAAGCAGAATCATACAAAATAAAACAGAAAGATTACTAATGTTATCATGTTGAGAATATTTATATAGTAGTTCCAACACCACTATGGTTTTTACAATACCTATTCTGAAATCTGGTTCACAAATTATATATTACAAGGTGCAAATATTCAGTTGGTATCCAAAACATATACTTAGCCACTACTCGACACATCTCCTACCTATCTGGTATGTGAAAAGTCTATTGGTACTACAGAACTTCACTATAGCACGAAAAAGCTGGAATATTCTTTTAGCATACTGAAAGCTTTTTTCATCTGACACTCGTCAGAGTATGAAATGTCAGATGAAAACGACCGAAAGGTGAACCGAAATATATAGCCAGATACGGGTGCACTTGATATGATGAATAATGCATCTATTTGGCCCTATGATTGGCCAATTAGCACCTATTCACCATTGTTTACTTGAAGAGTCCAAGTGAAAAAATGAACTCTTGTCTATCTGGTATGGTATAACTATCTGGTATGCTGACTCATTATCCTCATGAGTTACATCATAAAAGAGATATCAGGCTCATTTCTGTATAAGGGATGACTGTTATGTATAGAGTTCTGTCTACGTGCACTTGTGACATATCATCCATGAGTTATGATCACACACCCATCCCTCCCACACACACACACACACACACACACACACACACACACACACACACACACACACACACACACACACACACACACACACACACACAGACACACACACACACACACACACACACACACACACACACACACACACACACACACACACACACACACACACACACACACTCACACAGGCATGCACGCGCGCATGCACGCACACACGCACACACGCACGCACGTGAATACACTGCAGGTCATTCTTATACAAGATTTGCTAACCCTCATGTGTTGTGCGTGAGACTCTTGTAATGTATTTTAAGCTGTCTCACTCACGTCTCGTGCCTAGTCTACTTTCCCGCGATTGTACCTCCTTTGCGCAAAAAAACTCATGCTTAGCTCTTCATAAGTTGAGCAAACGGAAGTAAATTTGAGTTTGGATTTTCAATCGATTGCAATTTGATTAAAGTAAACTGTCCATCTGACTGTTAGTCTACCCAGGGCATTTAGCAGCGGTTTGAAACTATCGAGTGTCAAATTCAACTTCTCAGATCCAGCGCAAAATTGGCAAAAAGGGCGTTTTCTGCCACTTAGGAACAGAATTTTTAAGTCCCTATCCTTAGGTCCAAGCGTAGAGAGCCATCAATCATAAACTGGATATGAGTGAATTTTGTGTGCACTGGAATCCACCTTGCAGCATGCATGCACCTTGGTTTTTTCGTAAATGTAATCATATGTTTGGATTTTGATCAACAACTCCCTGATATGTCAACCCAATGAAGCCTTTTTATTTACTTTCAGTCTCAAATGATAAAATATTTTGGCTACCCAGCAGAGGAACACCATGTCATAACGAAAGATGGCTACATATTGAGTTTGCAAAGAATTCCAAGGGGTAGAAAAGGAGTGCCACCAAACGGTGGCGTCGTATTTTTGCAGCATGGTCTTGTGTCATCAAGTGCTGATTATGTAATGAACCTACCGGAAAACAGCCTTGGGTTTATCCTGGCCGACCTTGGCTATGATGTATGGCTTGGCAATAGCAGAGGAAATACCTATTCAAACAAACATGTTAACATGTCAATTAATGACCCCAAGTTTTGGTCGTTCAGGTTTGTGTCTGTACTTGATTCTTTCCACTCTCTCTTTATACTGTATTTGCCCAGTACATTGGCCTGTATTGCACCTGAAATTAAATCTCTTAATATTGGTTGTTTGCTTCATGAACTGTTGTGTCGTCATTAAAATATTTCGTAGACAATCGATAAAGCAAATTGTGCTTACTACAACTTGAGGTTGTGTGAGATTCCAAGTAAGTTGTGAATTCCTCTGTACGTTATTGTTTCCTCGGACATCCGCTTTTTGCCATTATTGCTTTTATGTAAACAGTTATACATATAACCGCGATTTACCAACCCCCTATGTGATTGATGATAATTCCTCACACGTACTTAATTAGAAAGTTTGATGCATACTTGACTGCTCAACATGGATGCAGTTCATAGTTCACTGTTGTGAATAGAATAAGCATTTCCCCAGTTTTTTTCACGATCAGTTCGAGTAGAAACGGTTTGATAAGGTGGGAGGTTACACGCTGGTAAGATATGGGCCGTAATGATGTTTCCTGCGGTACACATATTCAGAATGTGAATGTATATAGTTGTATGTTTATCCACTGATGCACATTCTACTACACACACTCTTTGTGTACACACGCTTTTTATAAGGATTCTTAATTTTTCCCTGAGGCGTAATATCCTTAGAAGTTTTGATCTTCAGCCCCGATATTCTTACAGTGTTCTTAAATTTAGCGTTAATTCTCGTATGTACTATTTTACTATCCTAGTAGAAATATTTAACTTACATTCCCAAAGAGTTGTTGATTTACATCATACATGTGCGGGGGAGCCGGGGGGGGGGGCTGGGGGACTGTAGCTCCTACTTTTATGTAGCAAATATTCTTTATTATAGTCTTCTCAAAATCTAGGCAAGATTTCACAAAGCATAGTCAATAAGCAATAATCGACAATCCAACATCTACTTATGCTAATTCATGTGCCCTAGACTGCCTTCGAAAAAATTCCAGAAACTTTGTTAGATGCTTGCTAATATATTGATCGATTTTAAGAAAACGAACAGAAAATGCCAGAGGAGAAAGACTGTTTTCCATTGCAAAAGGAATGAATATATGGCTGTGATAAACCGTGTTGCTAAACTGATTCTGTTATTTTGCAAATTTGAACACACTTGTGAAAATCCAACAGCATTAGAGGCTAGAGAAAATCTAGAGACTTTGTCGGTAACTCAGCATGGTTTGGTACTTATTCGGTAAATCTCGTCGGTAAAGTTTTAGTCTGGGAGATCGTTTCAGCCATTATAGAGGATAAAAATTCAAGATTCTTCACTTGCGTCGGACCCAAACTTGGTGGGTCCTCCTATGTCATTATTGTAATACCGCTTTCAAGGGTATACTACAGATATGAGTTCGGATGCAACAGAAGATAACCAAATAACCGCTTGTAAATTTATTGCGACCTTGAACTTCTAGCAGTAGAATAACGGCAACGGCGACGGGACATAAATCGGCTCTAAGCTACGTTCAAACGGCAAATGGACTCAAAATCTTCTAATAACTACAACGACCTGTAACAACAACTGCTCCAACTTCTTCAGCGTCACAGCGTCACTGTTCAACTTCTGCTTTCTTAAAACGTCACCTGAGCTTTTCGTCTGTTTTCAGCAAAATTCACTTCTCTACTCCCTCTGTGACTTTACTTACTAACTCTTTACTCATGATAATACAATAGATAACGATTACTAGAAATATTGACTGAATATGGTAAAATCAAATAAGTAGAAAAGAAGAAAGGATTAGAACAAAAACTCAAGGACATGAACATTGAGATACTTGGCACGAGTGTCCCAAGTAGGTTACTGTCCACGTGATAGGACTAGCAAAAGTACCGTATACAACACTATAATAGAACATCTACCCTCTCCCAAGTATAATCAGTGATCCCTATATAATTCAGTATAGGTTTGCTCTTGATTCATAATTTTGAATGCCTCTACAAGTTGTAACTGTGACGATGCCGAACACAGAGTAAGACAGAAAAGATAAACTTGTCCTTTATACACACTATATACACAATCGCAATTTAAACTCTAACTTCTCAACTATTACTTCCATGCATATCTCTCTAACACTCTCTTCGAAACACGTACTACTCCAACGCTAAATCACTCAAAACTACTATTCTCCATCACGCCACTCGTTCCAGACCTCTATTATACTCCACACTCATTCACGCTCCTTCACACTCCCCCCTCCTAAAACAAGCTAATTATGAACATATACAAAAATAAGATTCAAAAGCTACAACTCTACACAACAAACATATTTGAGTCAATTTTTTTTTTTTTTTTTTTTGAACAGCAAGCAAGTAAAAGTAAATAGCAGCAACAACTTAGGGTTCTTTCCCAACAATTCTTCTATGTACAAGTCCCGTTAGTAGTCATAGATTGGAGTTCCATATCTTTCTGGTTGTCTTATCGTTTGTCTCAAGTTATAATTCCTGTGGGCTCGATTAGCATTCCTATCTTGTACGCTCATACGTCTGGCCACATTACAGGCTTCAGTATCAAAATCTTCCAATTCTGATTCTTCACTTTCATCCAATTCTACGAGCTCTTCTTCTTGTAGGTTGGCAAGGCGAAAAGGCTTAAGATTATTAGAATGTACTACTTTCTTTAAACCCGTTGCCAACGACTCGATTTCGCAATTTGGCTTCATCACATTTATTACCTTAAAAGGACCATGATATTTTTCATCTAACCCAGATGCACGAAAATTCTTATATAGTACTATGTCACCTTCATTAAATGACATGCTCTTCTCTGTCTTAAACGTTTTATCGTAATTTCGTCTTTGTTTCTCTTGGACTCTCTCAATTCGATTAGCTACTTTTTCTCGAAAATTTAAGTGTCTTTCCTTTAACTCTGCTATGTATTGTGCTGGACCAGATATAGGTTTTCTTAACCTTACCTCATCTTCCCCTCCCTCTTGAATATCAAGTCCGATTCTGGGGTCTCTTCCGTAGAGAAGCTCAAATGGTGAATACCCGGTAGTGTCCTGTTTGCATATTCTATACGCGAGTAAAGCAGAAGGTAGTAGCTCATCCCAATTGTCCTTATCCGAATTAACGGTCATACGAAGAAGAGATTTCAGGGTTTTATTAAAACGTTCGCAAAGTCCATCCGTTTGGGGGTGGTACGCAGAAGTACGACGATGTTCGATGTTGAATAACTTGCAAATGGAACTAACAATTAGAGACTGAAAGTTTGTGCCTTGATCAGTAATTATCACGGAAGGTGCACCATGTCTACTAAAAATATCTTCAAGAACTCGCGCTATTGTTTCTGCTTTCTGATTTGGCAACGCGATAGCTTCGGCATATTTAGTGAAATAATCGATTATCGACAAAATATAAACATTTCCGAATTTTGTTTTCTTAAGGGGCCCGATAATGTCCATGCCAATCATATAAAATGGTATCGGTACGATTTTGATCGACTGCAAAGGCAAACGAGGTCTTGGTACTTGCTTATTACGAGCGCACGTTATACATCTTTGACAATATTCCTCTACAGACTTATAGAATCCCGGCCAGTAATAATATTTCTGCAAAAGAGCAAACGTTTTAGCAGTACCCATATGTCCTGCAGCAAGATGTGCTTTGGTAAGGGCGTCTTCTCTTAACTGTTCAGGAAGTACAATCTGATCAATTTCAGTGTCTTCAGTGCGCCATACGCGGAACAAAACGCGATGTTTCAAGTTAAGAGAATCAAATAAGTTATACAAGGTTTTAAGTAAAGATGAACTGTTGTCTGGAACTTTATCTGGTTTATTATCATTCTGAATCCAATGAATTACTGTTCTTATACTGGGCTCTTCTTCTTGTTCTTGAGCAATTTCAGAATAAGATATATCCTGGACTGCGATGGACTGTACAGGTGCGCGTGAGAGGGCGTCGACATGACCCATCAATTTACCTGGTCTATGAACAATTGTATAGTCATATTCCTCAAGTTTAAGGATCCAGCGAGCTAGTTTACCATTTGGGCTCTTTTGCTGTCGTAACCATTCCAGAGCTTTATGGTCTGTAAATATGGTTACTTTTCGACCATATACATACGCGTGAAAATATTCCAGAGCCCATACCACAGCATAAGATTCCTTTTCTGTTGTTGTCCAGTTTTTTTCCGCTTTAGAAAATGCTTTCGATGCATACGATATTACAAACTCACTATTGTCTTCATTAGTCTGACATAATACTGCTCCTATACCAATATCACTCGCATCTGTATAAACTATGAAGTTTCTTGTGGGGTCTGGAAACCCTAAAACTGGCTCAGAGGTTAAGGCTTCTTTCAAAGTAACAAAAGCACGATCACATTGCGTATTCCATTGGAAATTACTATCCTTTTGCAAAAGTTTGTTGATCGGTTGAGCGATATCACTAAACCCTGAAACGAATCGGCGATAGTACGAAGCCATACCCATAAATCTTCGCAATTCAGTTAAATTTTTTGGCTGTGGGTACGCTCTAATGGCTTTGACTTTATCTGGATCTGGTGCAAGGCCTTTAGAAGAAATAACAAAACCCAAAAACTTGACTTCATGTTGCGCAAAACTACATTTTGTTGGCTTTAATTTCAATCCTGCATTACGAATAGCTTGCAAAACTTCAATCAGGTGATT
Organism: Mastigias papua; assembly: GCA_964019165.1. Lineage (NCBI taxonomy): Eukaryota > Metazoa > Cnidaria > Scyphozoa > Rhizostomeae > Mastigiidae > Mastigias > Mastigias papua. The sequence continues at coordinate 6,608,777 of OZ025287.1, read as the reverse complement.
CAAATGCTGCTCAAATGTTTTCCCAATAATCAGTATATCATCGATATACACTAAGCATTTACTAGGTCTCAGTCCCTCTAGCACCGTTGCCATCAAACGTTGGAACGTTGGCACAGCATTTGTAAGTCCGAATGGAAGACGTAAAAACTCATAGTGACCACCACCTGGTACGACAAAAGCAGTTTTCTCCTGGCTACTTTTTTCAACTGGTACTTGCCAGTAACCAGAAGCAAGATCAAGAGTTGTAAAATAATGATGCCCTGACAAAGTGTCAATTAGGTCAGAAACTTGCGGTAAAGGGTATGCGTCTTTTATTGTAGCATCATTTAATTTTCTAAAATCGACACAGAAACGCCAGGTGCCATCCTTCTTTCGTACCAAAACAATAGGACTAGCCCACGGTGAGTTACTGTGTTTGATAACCTCGTTTTCGAGCATATCCTGGACTTGTTCTTCAACAACTTGTCGTAAAGCATTAGGAAGTCGCCTTGGAAGTTGCTTAATAGGTGCAGCATTCCCGGTTTCAATTCTATGTTCAGTCAGAGACGTTTTTCCCAAATCATTTGACGTTTTCGCAAAGACATTGCTGAAAGTATTCAAAACTCTGCCCAGTTTTTCTTTTTCTTTCGATTTTAGATGTTCGATATTAAAGTCTAAGTCGGTAAACAGGCTGGAATCACAACCCCCTTCATCCAGTATAGGATCTTTACAATCAATATCCATAACTTGCAAGTCACCTACTTTCATTCCCTTGTACAGTTTCACTGGCTGCGCTCCGGGGTTAATTATCTGAACTGGGACACTTTGGTTTATTGGCGTCACAATAACTCTCGCAACTAAAACGCCTTTTTCGACTAACTTTGGATTAGGCTCTAATAAGCTATCGGAATTTATCGGGTTTTTAATTCGAGCGGTTTGGCATATCTCGTGGCGTCCTGGGATTTCTATGTCTTCATGTAAAACAACTGCTGTGGGGTCGGTAATTGCCGAATCAAAAACAGCTATGCGTTGACTTATGGCATTAGGGAGATGCAACAACATGCTGGCAGCGTCAATTTTCGCTCTACAGTTTATAATCCAATCTAATCCCAAAATTATGTCGGTTTTAATGTCACTAGCAACATAAAAGTCTTGCATATTTTCACTACCGTTTACAGCCACAGGTAACTCTACTCTGCCTAGAATTCCAATTGTTGAGTTATTTGCAGCTTCAGCCACGATATCTGATGGCAATAAACTGATCTTATTCACGTTTAATGTTTCCCATTGGTCTTTACTAATTAAAGATATAGAAGCACCAGTGTCGATAATGCACAACTTATTATGACCATTTATTTGAACTTCAACTAGCAATGATTTGCGCTTATTTGTGGCCGATACAGTAGAAAGTCTTATTTTAGCTTGCTTTTGCTCTACTGGAGTCCTTCTCTCTTCTCTACTATCTATCGCCTTAAAATCAGCTCGGCAAAATCTAGAAACATGACCAATCTGTCCACATCTAAAACACTCAGGTGGCGTTTGAATCCTACGGTTTGTAGCACGAGGTTGGGTTCGATTTACCATAACGTTATTCGGAGTTTGTTTTACGCGACAGTTTCTTGCTATATGCCCTTTTCTATTACAGTTAAAGCAAGTTCTCTCGTTTTGCGACTCCGGTCTTGAACTGTTAGGACTAGGGCTAGGACAATCCCTGGCTATATGCCCAAAACCCTGACAGGTAAAACAAACTTTATTGTTCATCAATGGTGACGCACTAATACCTTGTACTGGCGCAAAAGATCTAACTACGCTTTGTTTTGCTAAAGCTGATTCTGTTTTCAAAGTTTTCATGGTAGCATTAGCAGCTTCAAACCTGCGCGCGATTAATAGTCCTTCCTCTAGCGTTGCTGGCGGCTCCTGCAAGAGTTTATTTTGCGTTGACCTATCGCTTATGCCTAAAATAAATTGGTCTACGAGTCTATGTTTGTACTCTTCCCCTTGAAATTCGCATTTAGCAGCAAATTCTTTGAGAGCCACTGCATAAGAATCAACAGATTCCCCAGTCTCCTGAACTCTGCGATTAAAATTATACCGCTTTTCAGTTAAGGTCTGGTTACGGTCAAATAAAGACTTCAGTTGACTTACCCATTCTTTCCATGCATCCTCGTTATCAGGAAACTCAATAGATTCAGCTAGGCGGAATGCGTTTTCACTGAGGTTAAATAGAAGGGCAAGTCTGCGCTTTTTCGTATCCGTTACCTCCACCGCTTCGAAGTATAAACACAGTTTCTTTACGAATAAATCAAAATCTTCACCAATGTGATACTTGTCTGGTCGACGAAAAAGTGCGAACGATGAACGACTGTTCTCTGGATCACCATCCATTGCTACCTCCTCTCCTTCTCTCGCCATTGCGACCAAACGATTTCTATTTACACCATGTACAATAAACAGCTACATTGAATCAATGATCTCGGTGGGACCTCCAAAAATCTCTGTGACGATGCCGAACACAGAGTAAGACAGAAAAGATAAACTTGTCCTTTATACACACTATATACACAATCGCAATTTAAACTCTAACTTCTCAACTATTACTTCCATGCATATCTCTCTAACACTCTCTTCGAAACACGTACTACTCCAACGCTAAATCACTCAAAACTACTATTCTCCATCACGCCACTCGTTCCAGACCTCTATTATACTCCACACTCATTCACGCTCCTTCACATAACTTTAAATGTGGGTCCTGTTGGTAAATCACCAAGTTTGCTGAGGTTTCTGTCGGTAAATTATATCATATTTTGCAATGCAACACACAGATGAAAGCATTCAACGATCTTTACGTCCTCTACATATTTGGTCTTTCCACTAGAGCCCCCTCACCAGAAATATCACTCAGCCGCCCCTCCCATAGCACAGTGACTCCCAGGCTGGATACGTGTGGTTTCGCTTGCTCACACTTGTGTTGTTTCCAAGGATTACTCAAAAAGGCAAAATATTGAACTCTTGATGAAGCTTGAGTTTTGCATTATTTTTACATTATTCTTAAATTTCAGAGAGTTTGACCCTTGATATTCTTATTGACTATATCCCGATAAATGAGTATGTATTGTGTGGTAGAACTATTCAATAAGCTGCAGTACATCACCAATAGCACTTTTTACATGTTACTAGACATTGGACATGTGAAAAATGTATCAAATACAACAGTAGTTTCTTTGTTGAATATGAATTTGTATTCATCATACGTCTTATGATAATTACCGCAATATGTCATTTGACTGATTGGTCATTTATGACTCACGGTACTTTGGACCATGGATTAATCAATCAGGAATCTCTGAACAAATGAGAACAGATCATTTATTGTGTTCGTTGAATTGATTATACACAATGTTGCTTTGACAGAAAGCGATGTCAAAGTATTTTCTATTGATAAAAGTTTTTTATCATAGTTATGTCTTTCATACAGCGTCCGTTCCATATTTTAGCAGAGAGTGGATATTGCTAAATATCTAAATGCCATTTGCGAGTTATTCTAATTTGACTTCTCCCTTCTATTGCAATCTGACCTAAGAGAAGTGACAATTCTGAAGTAAAAGGTCGTACAATTGTCATTTCAATTTAATAATAAAATTTAAATAGTAAAGGCTGAAATACACGATCAGTTTAGACTGACAGTTTGGACTGAAGATCGAAAAGCTGATCGTGTAGTCGGGGAATATTTGACGATTTTGAGGTTGTCAGTCATTACTGATCAGTCATTTTAAAATTTGGACCATGTTCAACCTTTCCAACAAATTTGAACGCCAGTCATCCTTTGAAAACGTTCCGAGTTTTAATCCTCTTGTTGTTAAGGAACTAAATACCATTGGGATGATTCCAGGGGCTGACATCCTCTGAATTAATTTGAATAGCATAAATTGCTGCCAATCATTATCAATACTAGAATAGCTCCTTCTCAATCGATATTAATCGTGAAAATGAGAATGGACAATACTATTTCATCACTTTTGACTGATCGTGTATCCGGGTGTGAAAGATCAGTCAAAACGACTGTCAGTGTAAACTGATCAATTTTGATTGATCGTGCATTTCAGCCTTAGGAAGGAGTTCCTTCTTGGTTTTTCTCGGCCACTTGTCTATTCTTCACAGTTTTTGCCTGAGAAAGTATGCCCTTTTATCGTCTACTACGTGTTTTAGAAATAGGAGTATCAAATTTGCCCATATGCTTGATCATTTACTCTCGTTTTAGTATGATTAGACTAAAATTCTTATCTTAAAAGTATGTTTATCTTAGTGGAAGAATAATAGTTAATTCATTGATCTTTCAGTTGGGACGAAATGGCCAAGTATGATTTGCCTGCTGCTATTGACTATGCATTGTTAATATCAAAACAAAAGCAGTTATTTTATGTAGGCCATTCACAAGGCACCTTGATTGCCTTCGCTGGGTTTGGTCAAAATCCCGATTTGGCTCAGAAAGTAAAAGCATTTTTTGCTCTTGCTCCGGTCACTACAGTTGGACACATAAAAGGAGCCATTAAAGTATTGTCATACTTTACGCCGGAGGTTGAGGTTTGTGATTATTGCTATACATTGGTATACCTTGCATATTACATGTATTAATTGTGTATGTCACGACATTCGTCCTGCACCTTGAGCATTTCTAAGCGCTATTGTGCAATGTACAGACACTTAGTAAAATTTACCTGAGTTTTCCTATCCTTGCTCATACACATTCCATGTTAACGATACACACCAATTTTTCGACAAAAACATTTGCCATATGTATATATTGAAATCATAGGTAGAGTGATACTAAGTGTTTGTGCACTATTGTCATTTCTGCAACATGTAAAGAAGTGTAATGCTGTATGTAGTGTAAAAACGAGTACTAAGGCTAGCTTGAGTGGAAAGTGTGACTAAACTACTGGTATCAGTGCAAAGATGCATGTAAACACATGTCTTGCATGATATACATAGCGATTTCTGTCTATCTCTGATTATACAACAGTGGCTAGCCCAGCATGAAGTCACAGCATTTTGAACGAAGTATTATTTCTTTCACTATCCATGAATGATACCATTACTTCTCATTTATAGTTAGTTATTTTGAAAGGAAGAAGCTTTAAGTATGACTTGTGACCCATGCCCCAGTTATCAAACGGTTTCTCGATTATATATGTTAAAAATAGAATTTATCATTGACGTGATAAACAGTTTCAGGTACCAGTGCATTAAAGCTGATGTTGAAGTTCAAGGGTGCTGTCAAATTTAATAGAATTATCAATTCCACGTTTTTCCTTTGCAATTTGTAAGTTTGTCAGCTTTACCGTTTTTTTCTTTTAAAGCTGTTACTTAAGATACTTGGTGTAAAGGATTTTGCTCCTTCAAACTGGTTGATTAAACTTCTGGCTGATACATTGTGTCACAACAAAGTAACAGAATCAGTATGCGCAAATATTATTTTTTTGTTGTGTGGCTACGATACATCGAATCTCGACGAGGTATGGTTTTTTGCGTATTTCTTTTGCCCAATCTGCATTTTGTATTTTTTGTCACAAGCTTGTAGCAAAACCACTCGTTGAGCAGACATGTTAAGTACATAAAGCCTTATGCTTAGTTTGCAGCAAGCACGTAGCACTCGGCCTGGTAAATTTGCCTGAGTGGCCAAGCATTTGTACAAAGATGCATTGCAGTTTCCATATTCAAATGAGTGTTGCAATTTGTGCTAGCGTCAATTTCATCAAACGTCAGAATTACAACCACCAGCAGTGATATGAATGCCAGATACATCGAGTGACAACCGCTTCATATATTGAGAAATAGAACATCTACCTATACGTAATTGTTCTTAGGTCTCATTTTGATGCAGAGCTTGCGTCTACTCACTAACTTTTGGCATATCGCAACTTAACGATTAACATAATGAATTAGGATACACAATTTGGCCGGTGGATAGGCAGTCCAACTTTAGCTCAACGATTTGAGATAATTATTTGTAAATTGAAGTAGCGGATCACTAAGTTTCCATGCGTAAATTGCTCTCGTTGGGCAATTATAGTGAATTAATCGTTCTAACAAAGTTCTGTTTTCGTGTTGAGGTGTTAGGTATATTGGTATTGTCATTATATAAAATTCATAAATGACGACAGTATCAATTGATAGATTAACCTGCTCAATTACGGACAATTTTCAGTGGCGGCTAAATAAGCACTTTGTGAATTGAATCCTTTACCTTTTAATGCAGGTTTGTATGTTTCTAATTGGTTCTTATATCTTCTGACGTAGGAATTATGTATTACTATACTGATTGATGTTTTTTGCTTTTGAATTTTTTTCAGTCAAGACTGCCAATATACATTAGCCACACTCCAGCTGGAACGTCGACAAAAGATATTATTCATTTCGCTCAGGTAATTGCATTATACCACAAGGCTTCTGCAACAGGCCAATCTCAGTATGCCACCACCTTTCTCTGCTCCTAGCATATTAGTAATTATACGTTGATATATGTGTTTCTATATCAAATTTGATATCTTCATTTGAAATGATCTCTTTATTTTTTCATATGGTTGATTTATAAGATGAAAGTGCTCTGATGACTGGTAGTGAGTGACCTTGTAGCTTTTTGTATTTGCTGTAGGCTCTCAGAGATTTTGTGAGTTTGTATGTAGATAAAGATAAAGCCAAGAGCCAAATTCACTATCACCTAGTCTTTGTGTGGCATTCATTGGTGATATCGAAGCAAATGACGTTACAGATTTTTTATCATATTTGAATATTTCGTTTTATTTGTTTGCAAATAATAAACATATGGCGCTTCTGACTAATAGCATCCTCGTAATTCTGTGGTCTAATTGATATTGTGAGTTACCTAGCTTTCATCATTCTATTACCAACTTTTCTAACTCTGATTTTTTTCTGAGATTTTTTAGCACAGTGCTAATACCTGTGATTTACTAATTATAGTCAACTCTTCCAATTATACTATTTGAAGAAAAGTTGAATGATAATGTTTTAAAGGTTCATTTTTCCTCTCATCACATCAGTGTTTTTTCCAAATTATTAGATGGTACGATCAAATAAATTCCAAGCATATGATTATGGCAAAGATGGAAATTTAAAGCATTACAACCAGGTTAGTTCTTCCTATCGTCTCATTTTTCAGTAGTGCGTCTGTTGCAGCTTATCAGTCATACTAATCAAATATTTCTCTAAGTGTTTATCGAGATTGGTATATTTATGTATTGTCCATTTTACGAGGAAGTAGTCAAGCAATGGAAGCATTTCAACTAACATTTGTTCATACGTTTTGTTGGACATTTTTCAATTTTTCGTAAAAAGTCGTATTTACTATCTTCGCATGTGTATTATATTGTTTTTAAATGAAGGACTTTCCTATAATCACATATTTCCTACACTTTTGTTCTAGGCTACTGCACCACTATACAGAGTCTCAGATAATCCTGTTCCTACTGCAATATTTACTGGCACTAATGATTGGCTTGCAGACCCTATTGATGTTGCCACACTGAAACCTCAGATTAAGAATCTCATTTTTAGCAAGAACATTGAGAAATGGAATCACCTTGATTTTATATGGGGTGAAAGTGCTTATAAGGTTATCTATCCGGACATTATCAATCTTATGAAAAAGATGATGAATTGATGCTATTGTCTTGATGCTATTTCGTATGATACACGACACCCTTAATATTTGCATATAAATAGATACTTAATTTCATAGTTCTATGAGGAATGCTTATCTTAATGAACAGTTTTTTTGCTGCAAATCCTGCTCTGTGATGTTCAATGACCAAAGATTCCTGAACCTCGTGACAACTTGTGGAGCGTAATATTATTTCAAGTATAACGTATGCTTTCGACGGTATTTGATGGACCCTATGGTAGTAAATAATGGCTATTTTATAAGGTACATTTGTCTTTAGAGTGAATATGACTCTAACGTGACAAAGGAATTACCCCTAGTATAAACGCTAGAGGAATCATTACGTATGCTTTTTTGGATACCCCTCTCCACATTCAGGGCGTATGAGTGGCCACAAAGCTCTATTTTCATGATATTTGAGTTTAATCATGATTACAGGACAGGTGACGTATGGTCAAAGTATCTTTCAAATGGATATTCGCATGAGAGATGAAACCAAAGAGCCTTTAAGGTTCTAACCCTTCAGATTTGAATAATTTTGTTAAATTTGAACGTCGTTATAGCGATCCACATAGTTATGTGCCATCCTCTTTCTCCAGGTTACAGTACACTATATTGTTATTCTAATTTATATGTTTGCAAAATCCTGTCCAGATAAGGTTTCTAACGAATCAATCATTTTTTTGTACTTGAGTATTAACGAAATTTCTCTAATTGTTGTTTTTCAGTTCTAGTCTAGTGCTATCCACTCTCTCAAGGATCCATTTCTTTCCTACATCTAAAAAGGCTCCCACGTTTCCTCTGAATCTTCACGTATTTATCTGACTAGTCATTTGGAAGGAAACAACTTCAATATTATACGATACAGATGGGACATTTTTTCTCTTTTTAGCATACTGACAGCACGCTTTTGTCCGAAACTCCTCAACATTCTTCTGCTTTTTCATGAGCTTTCTCTGCGCTGAAGGGTAAGAAATGCTGATGTTGTCATCGATTTCATAGTTAGTCGGACGTGAATTAATAATAGCTTCAATCTCAGTTAATATGGTACTCATTTGGTGAAAGCTTAAGTGTGCAAGTCTTACAACCTTAATGATGCACCATTTTGTCTCTCTGATTAGCCTTTCCCAGGAACCTCCTTCCCACGGACTGCATTCGGTGATAAACTTCCAATTGATTCCTTGAGAAATGGGACTTTTCTGTAACCCAGGAGATCTAATCAACTTTGTTATCTCCTTCACAGCCGATTCAAATGTTTTCGTATTGTCACTGTATAATTTGGAGGGGTAATCCACAAAAAGCACAAAATCTGTGAAATGCACGTAAAAATTCTTCAACTTCTAAGGATAGAACTAATCCTAGATGGCCCTTATCGACAGACAGACGAATAAATATACGTAATGTTTCTTGCGAGCTATTGCTGCATAACAATAACAAAGGCACTGCGAAGTCCATGCCTATATTGGTAAATGGTGGGCCATCATCTACCCTACCTGTTGGCAAATCTTGAGAAAACTTGTTTTCGAATTGGCGAGCTTCTAATCTTCAACAGGAATGCAACTGCAAATAGCTCTTTTCACATTTCTGTCCCCCGCGGTATCCAATAGCATTGACATAGCAAATTCAACGTTTCTTTAACCCAGTTATGAAAGATTTAGCGATAACTTTCCTACATTAGTAGCAATACGCAATGATTGCCTGTTGGCAGTATATTATATGTAATGTAACATGAACTACCTCAATACGAAATATGACAGCATTACAATAACGGACATAGCACAAACAAAATTAATGCTAAAAGACTATGCATAGCATCAACTAACTAACAAGAATTAAACAAGACAGAACATAAACAATAAAGTCTTGGGGCAGAAAGGTCTGTAGGGGCTGCTTTCGTGTCGTAATTTTAATGTCTCTTTCGGAAATTTGGCTAAGGCATGTATTAGCGGTTCGCTCTTGTTTCTCATAAACTGGGTATATTGCAAATTAGCATGGAGTGACTCTATGTTGGCCAATCTTATGAGGGGTGACAAAGTTCCTGATATACTGGGCATTCTGTAACGAAATGGGTCTCATCTTCTATACAAGTGCTTGGGCACATAATAAGTAGTCTTTCTTCCACTGGCAGACCGTTGCATCTCCCCATCTCAATGTGTAGGTTGTGGTCACTGCATCGGAAGTTGGATAAAACCTGTTTTAGATTGAGCGGCATTTGACTTATTGCATAGGGTTCATTTTCAAACTCATCCTTAAATTGCTTATAAGATCACAGTTCTTTGTTACTGATACTGTCCGTGTCAGCAGTGAGGAGTTCACTTTTCCAAAACTTTTCGAAGCAGAAATTGAGTTTTTCTTTAGATAGTTCATTAACAAAAATTTGCACTATATCGGGATGGGTGCTCCAATAAATCTGTGAAGCCTATTAGCTTTAGAAGAGTTTTGACTGTAGCATACCAACAAGATATCAACTGTAAAGGGGGTTCATCCAAAACTTTGACCAATTCTGCGTAGGCCTGTCAATTGCTTTCATCGAAGTCATCTCCCTTGTTTTCTCCTGTACTTGGATCGTGCACTTTCTTGTCCACAGTGTATAAATGGTTTATAAATCTAGTTTAATTAGTTATGTACCTATTTCGTTCTTTACAAATGTTAAATGATTTTGAATAAATGAAATTAAATGAGATTTCCCAATTTGGAAAGGACTCTGGATCTCCATTAAAGGCGAGTTCTGGGCCCATAACCTCTTGAGATTAAGGCTTGAGACGCCATAGACAGAATGACAGTTTTTGTTTGTGCTTGTAAGAACACTGACACATAGCTAAATCTTAACATAATGTAATGCGCATGTTCAAAAACAGAATAACAAGAAATGTCAATCAGCTATAATTATAAAGAGTTCTGATTTCTAGTCTCAACAATCACTACTGCATTTGAACTTTTCATCCGCCATGTTTAGTATTCGATAACGCTTCGGTGCTACTGCATATACGCAAATTATTGCAAGATATATTTTTCAACACGTTGCTGGCCCGGGCTGGACATATTACATGAGAGAAACCAACTCGCCAAGCCCAGCCAACCCGTGCTGGAAAATGAGCCAACCCGCTTTGCCGCGTTCTCTCGCTTCATTTAATCTGAAATGGTAATTTCCATATAGATTTACCACAATTCCGAGCAGATTGCTACCCTTTTACCGAGCTACAATATGAGTTAGAAACGGGCCAACCCGCGTTATGTAATCAGGCTCTAAGAAGCATGTGGTTTGCTTCTCTTTGTAAATGAAGATATCCCTTTCCATGAATTATTAAGTCACCATTTACCTGATAATATAGAGGTTACTTGTGTAGAACTGAATCCAAGAAAAAGAAATGGCTAATAATAGGCACATACCATGCACCAAATCAGGACGAATATTACTTCTTAGAAGAAATAAGTAAGCTCATTCACAGGTGCTCAAATCTATATAACAACCTTCTCATCATGGGGATTTTAATCTTGAAACAATCACTGATACCATGGATAACTTTCTTCAAGCATATGACCTATTTGAGAAGCCAACATACTTCAAAAGTAGTCCACCTAAATGCATTGATTTAATCCTTACAAGTAATAAACATAACTTTATCAACTCCACAGCAATTGAAACAGGGTAGTCTGATTTTGATAGTCTAACATCAAAACTACTTAAAAATGAGTTCATAAAAGAAAATTCCCTGTTAATCACATACAGAAAATTCTAAAACTTCAATGGTGATCAAGTTAACAATGAAAAACAAAGTAAAGTGCTGCAGATTGAAAACCTACACTACAACTCTGCTACTGAAACTTTATTAGTGTACTTTGGGAGCATACTTCCCCCCCCCCTTGAGAGCTAATAATGCGCCTTTTATGACCAAATAATTAAGAAAAGCAATATGGAGAGATCTATAGAAAAAAAATCAAAAAAGCAAATATCGGAATCAGGAAACGTGGCAAAAGTATACTTCTCTTAAGAATAGAAATGCCAGGCTTTTAAGTAAAACTAAAAAGAAATAGTTCAGAGACTTAGATATAAAGAATTTATCCTATAATTGAGAGTTTTGGAAAGTGATAAAACCAGCCTTCACCAACAAATGTATTATACACAATAATCCTAATTGAAGATAATACACTGATCAAAGACAGCACAGATGTTGCAAAATTCATGAATGACTACTTCATTAACATTACTAAAACTTTTAATATTCCGAAGTACATCCCAAATGACCCTGGAGAAGTACTTCTTGTAAATTCAAGTATCACACAAATCGTAGAATACTATAAAAATAAAAATCACCCAAGTATCTTGAAAATAAAGAATACAATCAAGGTAATGCTGTTTTCAGCTTTAGTCCTATAACCGTAATAACGTAAAGAAAGACCTTGGTGCATTAAAGCCTGACAAGAGAGCAGGACCAGTTGATATACAAGCTAAAATGCTTAAAACTCCCAATTTTGAAGTTGTTGACATACCAACCTATCTATTTGATGATGCTATTAAAACCTTCATCTTCCCAAGTGATGAGAAAAGGGCTGAAGTAATTTCAAGTTTTAAAAAGGATTACTCGAAAAGAAAGAGAACAATAGACCAATAAGTGTTCTACCTTCAACAAGTAAAATTCTTGAGAGAGTCCTATATAGACAAATGAATGCTAAGATTAAAAGTATATTATCGCCAATACTATGTGGCTTTAGAGAAAGATATAGTATCCAACATGCACTTTTGCGTCTAGTTGATGTTCTAAAAGCATGTCTTGGTGAATAGATGATTGCTGGTACAGTCATAATGGACGTATCTAAAGCAAATTGTAGCTAATCGTAGCAAATCAAAGCAATTTTGATCCCAGTTAATTTGTAGATTTTAGATTTTAGTTGGTATTAGTTGGCTTCCTTGGGTGTAATTAAGCTACACTGTAAACCAATTTCAAGTAACTTAAAAAGAGAAGAAAAAGGTGGAGTCCTTTGGGAGCGTCTGGTAGAAGTGTCTCTAGCTGCTTCAAGGTGTTTTAAGATGCAGGAGGTCTCATTTCTGAGACATCTGGTTGACATTAGCTGTTTTTTGTTTGTTTTCTTTTTTCAATAGATTTTCTTAAAGATCGTATATTTTAATTGCTGTTAGTGGTTGTGGCAAATGAAAGTTGATCACAAAATGTCCTTGACAGGCGGCAAGGCATTTGTCTCCTAAAGATGAGGATGTTCTCTTTATCTTTATCATTGTGTCTCAAGTTATGTTGTTTACAGCTAGGTCTATATCTAAATTTACTTAAATGCACATATAGATGATCGCAGATATAACAAAATTCGTGTTAAGGCAAATCAACTATAAGAGTCTGGTTTTATAATAGAACAAACGATTTCTGCATTCAGTAGTTTGTATAGCTGTCTGGTAATATTCGTTGTCCAACTACAACATTACTTTGGGATCTAAATTCCAGCTTAAGAAGCATTGCCATGGAACTTAATGTGCAAGTATGCAATGCGAATTAGCTTATTGCAATGAAGCATGTTGGATCATGAACAGTAATACATAGCTGATTGGCCACAGGACATAAAGCCTAGCGCCTACAGCACCATTTCGTCGCAAAGGCGAACTTTTTGTTATTCGGATTGGTGCTTTAAGGAAATGTATATTTCTTATGAGAAACTATTTTTCGAGGACCCACGTTCTGTCAGATATGCCAAAGTCAGTTAGTAGCATATGGTTCCTTGAACTTATGACAAATATACTCGATTTTTGATGTAACGCCAGATGGAATAACAATAAACTTTAGGGGCAGAAACTTTCGCGGTCAAAAAGTTTCGCGATTTTCGCGTTTTCTGGCATTTTTCGAGAAATTTTCTGCCAAGGCATAATCTAAATTCAATATTCGCTAAAGTTTTTCCTCTCGAAATTACAGAAAATTCTCGACTCGCAAAAGTCTTTTCTATCTAATTTTTTTTGTTTCTTCAATATTTTGCGTTGCTGTTCCTTAATCATCCCAATCTATAATCTGTTGGGCCATAAAGCCTTGTAAATTTTCACTCTGACTGTTAAAACAAAACAGAGGGCATTGTGAATACTGGGACGAAACACTTGTTAATTAAAGGCCCTGTATCTGTTAGTTGTAAAACCGAACATACGCTTTCTTATATTCAAAGCGATACCTGAAAAGTAGATTTCATGGGTGGTATTCCTCTCAAGTGAAGCAACAACTGGATGATGGTGTGAACATAGAAGATGTGCAGGTTACCCTTCAACTCACAAAGCTGAAGCCAATTCATGTGGCATGGGTTGTCAATCTTTTTAATCACATGACCACGGATAAAATGTAAACTTTTCTTTCCTTTACGACAGGATCACCACAGAAAAATACACAAAATTGTAATTTCCAATCAATCTTTCAAACATCGTACCTATCACTAAGGGTCTTTTACAAGCACCAAGCGTAGGCCTTCATAGTGATGAACTTTTCTCAAAGTCAAACTCTAGTTGACCAAGTCACTAGTTCTCGATTCTGACTCTAACCCTCACTGTCAGTCTTACTCTCTGACTGCCCCCCTCTAATGCCGGATGCCAAATATATGCATTAAAGCAGAGTGCTGGGTGGCACACACACGCATTGCTTGCTTGGCATTAAATCACTATTAAGCCTAATTAGACTGTGGCGGTATACTTAAACGAATTATGCTAATATATTGATGACGTAGAAGAAGGAAAGACATCAATTAGACGCTTTGCGCAAACTAGTGGGGTGATCTACTCTAGACTGTACACGATGAACTGAATTTAACTAATCTAGGGTGTGACTAGGCTAAAATCTAAACTAAAAGCAGATTCTATAAGTAACTCTATTACAAAAGGAAAGGAAATTATTGAAAATGGGTGAAGGGTCGCAAGAATTTTGAATGCATTAAAGCTTGGCCTGGAGAAGTTGCCTCCGATCGACCCCTTTGTTGACATTGCTCCGATGCTAAATGATGACGATCTATCCAATGAGGTAACGCTCCTGGCCCTCTGTGATGTTGCAGCGAAAGAGTATGTCACTTTGAGTGGCCCTGCAAATGACTACGAAAGTGATGGCGATTCAAAGTGGGAAGATGTTGAAAGGGAAAGTGACAATTAACATTGTATGTCATATGTTGGAAGTACTGAAAAAGAATACTAGAAAATTGCGTTTTCCTGAAAAGGAATACTAGAACATTTCTTCAATCGCGAAAGTTTTTTCACGCGAAAATGTACTTTCTTCTTGATCTCGCAGAAATTTGCAGAAAAAAGCGTCATTGGCAAAAGTTTATGTCCTCAATTTCATGAGTTTTTCTTCTTGCGAAACTTTCTGTCCGCGAAAGTTTCTATCCCTAAAGTAACCGTTAAAAATTGACCTCAGAATTGCATATCAGAAATAAACCAGGATACCCACCATACGAGATACATTTGCGCATGATAAACCCTATATGAAATTGATAGGCATTTTGATTTGCGCACAGGTGCAGTCTGCTCATAAATGCACCACTGATAGTGCCGAGCAGGAACAAGCTGTACATTGTGCAATACTAATTTCTATCGTACAATGTAATTTCCCAGGGATATCCCCCAAAACATGTCAGTACTATCAGTGATGTGATTTTGTTGTAGTACTTGTACGCTGTTGGTCATGTGATAGCTTTTCGTTATCAGAGTGCCTCATTCTTTTCTTTTGTCTTTAACAATCGGTCTCTCGACCCTGGCGAATGAACGGAATTTGGAGGAGGCAGATCCACAATTGAATCCATCCTGTACTCAGAAATATACATTCTATTTGCCGGCTACGATTCCTGTCAAAAGAAGTTGGAACATCCCCACAATGAATTTCTAATTCCTTCCCCTTTTCTATGACACGAATTAAAATTTTAACTCCCCTTCCCTCCCTCACACAGTTTTGATTCTATAGCGAACATCCGTATCTTCCTACAGAGGTGTCACTTTGGTCCTGTGGGTTGCTTATATTTGCTCCATACAGCACAGTTTAACGGGGAAGGGATGCTATAGCTCGTCTATAGTGTAAATCGTATCAAGTTTTCCAAGACTTTTGGCAGGTATTGTACAGCACGCTCAAAGCCATTATTCACACTTCTGAAAAATACACAAGCCAACATGTAAAAATTCATTTAAATCTCGCAACGGTATTCATTACTGTAGACCTGCCTTGTCAAAGAAGATATCCATGAAG
Organism: Mastigias papua; assembly: GCA_964019165.1. Taxonomy (NCBI): domain Eukaryota; kingdom Metazoa; phylum Cnidaria; class Scyphozoa; order Rhizostomeae; family Mastigiidae; genus Mastigias; species Mastigias papua. Next base: position 6,592,913 of record OZ025287.1, on the reverse strand, counting down.
AAAAAAGCACAAAGTCAGAGGCTAAACTTTGCATCACAACGGAAACAAGTGTATGGCATTCTTTTCCTCATGAATTGATATCCTCGGAAAGCTTTTCTCAGTTCAAGACCAGTTTAGAAGTTTTCTATCAACGATGTAATACATATGCCTGAATATATCATGGATCAAATACTAAATAATTTTATTTACTCAATTCATATAATTTAGGGCTTATATACTGTATATGAGAAGGTCCTTTATGTTCTTTTAACTTATCGTTAGCAATGGGCTCTTTTGTAAAAATGTATGTAAACCAGATATCATGGACAGCCCACTTCTAAATATGAAATATTACTATTTGTATAATTAATTAATGTCTCTTATGTTGTTGAATTTTCTTGCTCCCTCCCGAACCCAATCACACTCCAAGCACTGACAGGCCTGCAATGTTACCAATAGATATATATGCAAGATATGTTTAAAGACACAATTGTGAGTAAGATAGCTCTCAATAAGGCAACGATTTAATAAGATACAGTTTCTAGACCATCTTCTTTACAGGAATATTCTCTGACATTATTTTTTATTGGTTAAAGGTGAAACTTGGCTTCGGCTACAATTTTTTTATAGAATCTCTCATTCCAGTTGGAGTGAGTCTATTATTTCTTTGATACGTAACCTAACCACGAGTTCCATTACCCATTCTTTTGTATACTAATGGGACATATCTAAACCAAACACTGAATGGCTTGGACAGGGTAATTGAATTGGTATGATAGTACCAGGGGCTTAGCTCCTAGGGACTTAAGGCCACGTCCTTGAAATTGGCGTAGATTTCATCTCAAAATTGGTAGTCTTGCTATTAGCAACGAGGAACTCTAGCAATTGTGTGACAGCTGTTCTATCAGGCAGAGCACCAAGCAGAAACAGTTTTGAACACTTCCGTCAATTAGTACGTACGATTAAATTAAATGCTAAGCCATTTGATATTAACATCTTTCAAGTATATTTCCAAACCTCTGACAGTAGATATGAGGAGCTTGATAATTTTTACAGTGAGTTGGAAACAGCTTTTAAACAAAATAAATCATCTGATAATACTATCACACAAGGGAATTTTAATGCAAAAGTAAGAAAAGGCATTACAGAAGACAATGTGCGAGCATATCGACTAGGCCGAAGAAATGACTGAGGGAACCGCTTGGTAGAATGGGTGAAGGAACATGACCTTGTCATTGGAAATATTACCTTCTACCAGACAGGTAGAAGATTATGGACATGGTGATGGTGAGAGTCTTGGTGAAAATATAAGGAATGAAGTATACTACGTCATGGCAGAGAAGAGGTTTAGAAATTCACTCATATCTTCCAAAACATACCCTAGAGCATATTGTTACAGCGACCATTTCCCTATTATCAGTAAAATTAGAGCATTATTAAATAAACCAAGAAGCAACAAGAAAGATCCTTTAATAGATTATGGAAGATTGAAGAAACACAGATCCTGAATTAAGGATTCTATATTCAGATGAAGTTAGAAATAAATTTGATGCTCTAGAGGGGTTAGAAAACATCGAACAACAGTGGGAAGCTTTGAGAGATTGCATCACCAGAGCTTAGAAAATTATCTCAAAAGTGGAAGACTCAAAGCAGAAATGGATGACTGAAGAAATAGTAAACCTAATGTAAAATAAAAGAAAGTGCGAAAGAAACGGTGAGCAATATGATGCAATGCATAGAATGATAAGAACTAAAGGCAAGGAAGCAAAAGACAGTTGGTGAAATGAGAATTATAGAGAAGTAGAAGACCTTTATGGAAAAGATTTAAAATCAATGTACGACAAGATTGAAGTTATCGAAGGTAGAAAGAAATTATCCTTAAGCATAGAATGTCTATAATCAAAAGAAGCAGACATCTTCATGGACAAGGAAAGATACTAGAGAGATGGAAAGAGTACATTAAATACTTGTATGGTGACAATGAAAAAAATGACTACTACAGATTTAGAGCTAACGGAGAAGAACCACAAGCTCCAGGAACTTAAAAAATTACCATAGAGCTTTTGGAAGCATTGGAAGAGTTTTGGGGTAGATCAAATCACTAAATTTCTAAATTTCTAAATTTTTTACTAACAGATAAGACACTGGTCGAATACGAGAAGATCTTTACAAATCTATATTTATTGCACTCCGTATGAAGGCTGGGGCAGTTGAATGCAAATTACATAGAACTATTAGTTTCATGAACTATCTTACAAAGATCTTGCTTAAAGTAATACGTAATAGATTTGGGAACAAGACAAGACCAGATGTTGCACAAGAATAGATTGGCTTCATTGAAAAAAAGGAACAACGATTGAAATATACGCCTCAAGAACAGTCATAGAACAATCCATTGAAGTCCAATAAGACCTCTATTTATGTTTTATAGACTTAACCAAGGCATTTGAAACATACCATCATGTTCCCATTATTTGAGGCTGATATATCATTTTTCCGTAGGTTTTGGTTTTTGCTAATTAGCGTCTTTTTCATTGCCAACAAATACTTTGCAGACTTATAGTGAGGTGTATTATTGCATAATCAAATTGTACTATTATCACGAGGTTTCAAAAAACTGCTACAGGCCCTGACCTATTCCACTTCTAATTTTGTTTGTCTATCTGCTTTTCTTTTTCATATCGTGCGTTATTATCCGTACAATATGTTTGTTATTTATCTTTTTCATTGTAGTGCAATCAAGGCTAGCCCATTACAAATTATTTTGCACTAGTGAGATTTGTACTTGTAGTGAATTTGATAAAATCAACAGCTTCTAGTATTATTAATTTATTCACAGTAGGCAAACATACAATAGCTCCGACAAAGCTAAGTTACGCCTACTGTCGAACAAGGTAAAGAGAAATAAAAGATAAATGCGATAATAAAGAGTAATTTGGTAGAGGTGTATGTGCAGATATTTATAATGTTTAAGTATTTCCACTTTTTTAATGCATTTCCAAGAACCCAGTCTGAGCTTCGAAAGGACTGCATATTTTACAGTTACATCGCTCTTCCCTCCCTGCCCTGATAGCCTTTCTGAAGCATAAGAGAGTATCTCAGGGGTGGATCTAGGCGGGCTTGCGCCCCTGTCAGATTTCCAGGTTTAAGACTATAAAATTCTTTCACTTTAAAAAATCTTCCAAAGTATTGATACTACAGAGAACACTTTGCAAGTATCGGAGCTCTTTTGAGTCGGCAAAAGTGGCAAAATGTAGAGAAACAAATGTCAAAAGAGCGTCTGTATGTATTTTGCAGACTACCATTGGCCGTTAATATGTATTAGGTGTCCAATCTTTTGTCAGGATCTCCATCAAGAGACAATGGACATTCCGAGCCCCTGTGGTCTATAGAATACTCAATATGACGGGGGGGGGGGTCAAAGCGTCATCGAGAAATTTACTGACTGCACGTGATGCACCAAGCCATACAGTGCTCAATCATTTGCAAGTATCTTGAGCACTAGACAATGAACATTCCGAGCCCCCCTGGTCGGTAAACTGCAAAGTGTTTAACAGTGTATTTTACGGGCGAGTGGGGCTCGGACTATTGATTGCTTTGTGATCACATGCTAACAAATGATTGGATACTAAACGATTTCTGTAGTCACGTGCAGCCAGTAAATTTCTCATTGATGCTTTGAGATGGAATTGAGTTTTCTACAGACCAAGGGGGTTCGGAATATCTTTTGTCTTTAAATCATTATTTTATTGGATATCCGGTACGTCTTTGGGTACATTCCAGCCAGTAAAATACACACAATTATAAAAAATTGCTAACAGGCATCTAGAACCAGAGCCACATAATGCAGATTTTATGCGAGTTCATAAAATACGAGTTGTTTACTAAAATCAGTACCAAGTTCCTATTTCGAAATGATTGTTAGATGCTATTGGATAAAAGTGTGAAGACAGACGAGCGCACTATTAGCAAAGAAAGATTTAAAGGTAAGCGAATATTGGGGTAAGAGAAATTACGTGCTTAGACTACAAGAGTAGTGAGCCATGCGTAACGCCATCACTAGCTTTAGACAAATGTATGAGGTGGAATACGTATATAAGTATTGCACTTTGTTATACTGTTAATTTTGATACGTGGTACTTCTGATTTGTATTTAGGTTAGAGCCTTAGTTAGGAGCTATTGTGTCTGCGTTAAGGCAAGATGACTTGAGAGCCGCTTGCATTTGCAGGACCCTGTTTGCATTTTGTTGTTGGCAGTGAGGGACTCTCATGACTAGTCTACACGTCATTACATGAGTTGAATCAGTTATTTGTACTTTATCTGAAATGCCTAAAGTCTGCGAATTGATTTAATTCGACATAACTGCAAGGTACATAAATTAATTCTTGGTGTTGGATAAGGACCTCCACTTTGTTATTGTTTGCTTCCTTTAAGCCTCAGTAGCCCATGCGTAGTGTGTTAACAGAATCATCATTGGTCCCAGGAAGTCGAAAGTATCAAACACTGTTTATCGTGTATTTGGCATGTACACAAGCAAAATAGACCATTCTTCTAGGGCTGGTAAGCTTTGTGGCACATAAGTGTGACTGATCATCGAACATTTCGCTCTAAAATTTCATTGCATAAAGCCTACTTCTACATTGACCACGGCGACCACGCCCACACTCGGGATCATCAGCACTGTCAGATTGTAGTCTCCATCCGCCTCTGTATCTAGCTCAGGATTCTTTTACTCATCCACCAAATGCTCTTCCAATGAAGCAAACGTGCGGAGGAGTTGTATCGTAATTACTACATCTATGTTTTGGAGAAAGGCTTTTGATGCCTTTCACGGAATTTTTAAGATAGCTGGTAAAAATTTGATTAAAACAATTATATTTACACTTTGTTGCATAATAAAGTCATTGTATATAATAGAGTTTACAGGACCAGGCAGTGTATACTTGAATCTTGAAGAGATTCATACAACATACTTCAACATTTACTGCTTAGTGCAGGAGGGTAACTGAAGCTGGTGATATGCTATTCATATGATCCAAGACAAAAATCCTCAACTACCATTACATCAAAAATCGTCACTAGGCCAAGGAAAATCTGCAAAATCAATACCTTCAACTGCTGAAGAAGTGAGAAACAAATTATGTCCTATTCATTTCCTTTATCAAAATAGTACGAATAAGATCCCTTCTTATTGTGTATGAGAATGAGAAGTTGGTTAAATGTGCTAGAATAACTCCAGATTTATAATATTTTGGCAGCATTAATGCTTTTTCTAACCATTTTTACATGACACTCAAAAGAATGCTTAAAGCTCGATGAATTTGTGATTAGTTAGTTTCTCATAATATCGAATTTGCATGCGGTGAATCACACTGTTGTATTACATGAAGCTTTATTCATGCTTCTATCCATCTATACTAGTATTGTGCATTAACGAACGATATGGTTATTACACACAGGTTTGTAAATAGTTAGATCATAATGTTGATGCATGTCTGAAAAAGAAATATGTGAGCATGCGCCACTGCAGGCATAGGTTTTGTGTGACGTATGAAAAATATTTGATTGAGACATACAAGAAAAGCTTGTATATCTGAAAACCACCAAATAGTAAATGAAAAATTATTAAAATAAAGATTTAAGTAAAAGGATCAGTGAACAATTTAATGCAAGCTAGTTGCCTCAATGCTTCTTTTGTAGGGTGAAGCTGAGTGCAGATTTCTGATTTATTCTGCAACGGTGTTCCACAATCGAGCTGCACTAGGGAAGAAAAAGAACTTGCATGTATCTGCCCTAAAACATGCTGTGAACAGAGTTGCATTACTTCTGGTATGGCATATGTTTGTACGACTGATCTATTTCTTTGCAATATTCGCATAACCATTAAGAATCTAGTATGTGAGAAGTCTGTTGTTACTACAGAACTTCATTACAGCAAGAAAAAGTGGCGTCATTATGTAGATATACTTTGTCTAAAAAATGGTGCCAATTTTTCTTGCTGTAATCTCTTAAGTCAATTTTACCTTTGTTCTTGCCCTTCAATCTGTTAATTTTGCCCACAAGAGCTCGTGGAAAATGTAATTGTTTGTACCACATCTAACTACATGTCTCTAGATAATCTACAGCTTTGAAGAATAAGCATATAAAAATATATAATCCAATAAAGTTTACGAGCGTTTGAGAAGCGTCGATCCTTAATATGTATAGGAACATTATGCAATGCTGGCAAAAGATTAATAACGCAAGCTATTCTAGAAGGGGCAGAGCTGTAGTTGAAAGTATTATATGGCATGAATTTAGTTTTATGTGATATAGAGTCAATTTGAGATGATATTCGACTAGGAGCTAGAGCGAGTTGCTAGAGTTACTCCGATTTACAAAGATGGAGACAAGACTGAGAAGTCCAACTATCGACCTGTATCAGTCTTGCCTGCCATCTCAAGACTCTTTGAAAAGCTAATAGCAAACCAGCTGTACCAGTACATGAATGATAATAGGCATTTTTCATCTGGCAAATCCGGCTTTTTACGCCTTCATTCAACAGTAACGTGCCTACTTAAAAGTACTGATGACTGGTACAACGGAATGGATCTTGGTAGGCTTGTGGGTCTAGTGTTCATTGACCTCAAAAAGGCATTCGATACTGTAGATCATAATATTCTCTGCATAAAGCTTAAACTCTACGGTGTACAGCAGCGTGAACTCTCTTGGTTTGAATCCTACCTTTTCAATCGGAAGCAGTTTTGCAGGGTTAATGGCGTGGATTCAAAAATTGGGGACATAGAAGTTGGTGTTCCACAAGGCTTGTGTCTTGGCCCTCTCCTCTTCCTCATCTACATCAATGATCTCCCACAAGCTGTCCAAGATCCTACCATATCCATGTATGCTGATGACACCAGTTTGTGTTACCAGTCTCATGATTTGACTCAGCTGAATCAGGCTACAAATAGTGACCTCCAAAAGCTCGACACTTGGCTACAAGGAAACAAGCTTTCCTTGAATGTTGCCAAAACTCATTCTATGCTTATTTCTACCAAGCAGAAACAGAACATTCTCAAATGTCAAAATAAAGACTTGGACCTGAAAATTCGCGAGAATGAGGTTGAAGTAGTTAAAAAGACAAAATACCTTGGTGTACAAATCGACAGCTCCTAGGACTGGAAAGAGCAAATCAAAGCAATTTCTAACAAGGTCTCAAGGGCAGTTGGCTTTTTGAGACATGCCAAGTCTTTTCTCCCGAAAGAAACTTTGCAAACTCTATACAAAGGTATTGTGGAGCCCCACGTACGATAGTGTTGCTCTGTCTGGGGTTTCGCCGGTTTAACTGAAATCAATCAGTTGCAAAAACTTCAAAACCGTGCTGCTAGAATAGTTACAAACAGCAGCTTTGATGCTCCAAGCAGACCCCTTATCCAAGGGTTGGGATGGAAGACCGTTAACGAACTGATTGTTGGTGAAACTAAGACAATTGTCTTTAAGTCCCTGAATAAACTGGCTCCTCAATACCTTTGTGACCTATTCACACGAAATTCGCTCTGTTCATCATACAGCCTTCGTTACACGGGGACCGACCTTAGGTTATCAAAGAAAAGGTCATCAAATGGCCAGAGATGCTTTTCGTATAGAGGTGCAAAATTATGGAATGGCCTGTTAACCGAGTCAAAGCAGGCAACCTCCTTGTATAGTTTCAAGAAAACTATCTAATGCTGTTTTACTTTATTTTGATTTATTTAGGTTCGCATTTTATTTCTTTTATTTAGGTTCGCATTTTAATATCATTGTTAATAGGTTCTGAATATTGCAATAGGGTTTTTACAGTTTAATTTAAATTAATAGCTTTTTACTACTTATCTCGTAATTAATATTTCTATCGGAGGGCCCCTTGAAAATCAACTAGTTGAAGGGCAACCCTCCTTAAATAAATGAAATGAAATGAATGAAAATGAAAATGAGCCAGCTCGCTTCAAACAAGAAGCCAGCAGGTCTATTCAGATTGAATTTAAAATAAGATATGGACAGCTACAAGAAATCGAACGATTTAACAGTAGAGATAATGAAATACGATATTACATGATAACAACTTATTAGCAAAACAGAAATTGAATACGCAGGGAATTAGCGTGGTTGTTCAAAGAAATTATTTTCGAGAACAATAGTTTATGTCAGTTGAGAAAAAAAAGTAAAATACAAATTATTGTCTTCTTTGAAATTGTAATCTAATTAATCAAAAGGTGAATTTAAATCTATTACAGCACTACTTCTGGCGCCATCAACTGCATAAATCAATTCAGTAGCGTGCAAACCATTAATAATTGTCCAATGCTTTGCGCTTTTTAAGTTGTGATATATCGCCCCCAATACCTTCGCGATGATTGGCTTGAGATTGGATCACCAAAGGCCTACCATGACATTGGTAACATCTTTTTAGGGACCAGTTTTGAGCTTCTTTGGTAGGAGTGAAATCTGTACCACTCAAGCAAGGTGGGTTAGAAATAATTGTAACAATGAAGGTGAAATTGGACATTTAAAGCTCAAATGATATACTGACAGCACATGCAGACAAAGTCCTATGAAGTGAATAGATAATATTCCGACGATTCAATAAAACTTCTGAAAGAAATTCTGGAGAATCCTGTGTCTGAATGTGAGAGAGATACAGAAATTACTGTTTGAGACAAATTTCAAGCTGTAAAACGATGATTATCTAAAATAAATATTTGTCTATTTTCCAGACTTAACAATTATGATATCCAAACGACATGAATGAACAAATGATGTATCAAAGTCTGCTAATTTATTGGCTCGTTAATTTCCTGCAATAAGGTAGTTATGGCAAAGAGATCAGAACTTATTCTTTCCATTGTCCAAATATATCACCACTCCTTCCAACTGTGACACAAAGTTTGTTGCTGGAGTAGCAGCAACACAACTTTCAACTGGTGACGGCAAAATTGAGGCAGATGTTTGATTAGGCTTGACATTTTATGTTAGTTTTATGCACATGTAGGTGATCGCATATACAGAGCTCTAAAGTTTAACAACTGAATATGAGTGAGAACGTATTTCTGTCCTGTCCCAAAATTTTTCGGGCACTTCTAATATCTTCAGATTGGTTCAAAATACATTACTATATACCTACCGAGGTCTAGAGAAGTGGAATTCACAAGATTCAAGGAAATCACTATAGCACGAAAAAGCGGTACCATGCTTTAGACATACTGGAATGCTTTTTTTCGTCCGACACTCGTCAGACGATAACATAATACCGCTTTTTCTTGCTATAGTGAAGTTCTGTATTACCAACAGACTTTTCACATTCAAGAAAAAGTCTTCAAGTACATAGAGAGGCTTTTGAGAGAGTAAATGAAGTTGTGAGAAGATAATTAAAAATGAGATTCAGGGTGTAGCTTGAAGCAAAATCTTGAAGCCACGCCCTTTTCTTTGGCATGGAGAGCATCTCATTAACATCATGTATGCTACTAAAAATATGGAACTTTTGATACTATTGCGACAAGTCTTCTATAAAACGGAGCGATATGAAGAGAATAGTTTGAAGAGAAGTCTCTCAAATTGATATTTAATAGGAATCCCGATTCCTGAGGATCACAATTCGGGAAAAGTAGGGAATCGCTTTTTCATAGTCCTCCTGGCTACGCCATTGAGTAAATAAGAAGTATTGAGAATGCGTGGGACTTTTTCATTTTGCACGTGAGAGTGATAAATGACTCAAATGCATGATTCTCACGTCCTATGCAGGAGACTTGAGAGCTCTGCATATAGCAAAGTTCATTTTAAGGTAAGCCAAGGATAAGATCTTTGTTGTAATGTAGAACAAAAAGTTTCTGCATTCTTTCCTTTGTATAGTTGTCTATAAACTTGTCTTGTGAGATAGTCTAATACAATTGACTGCATTAAGACGGCATTGTTCGACTACAACATTACCTTGGGATCTAAATTCAAGTTTATGCACCATTGCCTTGTAACTTAATTTGGGTTTATGCAACGTAAATTAGCTTATTGCAATGAAATGTATTGGAACATGAGCAGTCATACGTGGCTAAGTATCAACCACACACCAAGAACATTGGAAAGTACAAGATTTGACGTAGTGAACATGCAGAAGGAATATATCTTATAATTCCCTTGTTTTCCGGGAAGAGGAACTTATCATTAAGATCACAAAGTTTAGCTTATTAAGTAACAGCTAACCTTAGCAGATGACCATTCCAAAAGGAGTGCTATGACGTTACCAAAATTTAAATCTAAGAGAAGCACACGTTGCAAAAGTAGAGATGTGTCCAATCTAGACAGGGAACAGGTTATAACATCAGTAATATGAGCTTTGAGTAACTTAAATTAGATTCACGACATATTTCGAGGAACCGAACTTAAGGCAGTTTTGAAATACGTTTTACTTCGCCATTATGAATCCACTTTCCGTGCATTCGATCACTCAACTAATACCCTTGCAGTAAAGTCATTTGCCACTTCTATCAATGCATAAACACTAGGCCTATATCATTTTAGCACATTCCAATTTTCTTGTTAATATTTAAATAACATTGCTTTGATAGAAAGCTGCTCCCTGAAATTTCCTGCTAATTTATAGAGACCTAATAAGTCTTTTCTAACTTGCAAAGCTGTCATTTACAACAGATCAGTTGTCTGACAGCTGCATATTATGCAACATGTCTGGATACTTATATGCCATTATATAAGTTGATTTAGTGATAGGAAACTACAGCTTGAGAATGGACTTTTAAATCAGGATGCGGACAACAAACAGATGCATTTCTTTGTCGTTAATGATGGTTCGACTTTCACTAACTCTCAATTTTTACTGATATCGGCTAATGGGTTAGGCAATCTTAGTTTAAATCTGTTCTAATAGACGTTAAAATGGAGATATCCAAGCATCTTTAAAGGGGATCCTACATCTTTACATGAAGCACATAAAAAGGAATGAAACTGCAAGGCTTGTGCTGTCAAATATACTAAGGTCATTTGTTTCCGGAAGGTGGTTGAATTGGCGACATATACATCCATTCATTGCATTACTGCCATATGCAATATAACCCGTAGAAATTGACCTCAGATTAGGCAATCAGAAACAAACAAAAACACTCACAATAAAGGTGCATTTGCAAACGTTTAACATGAAATCAAGTTGATACATATTTCAATATATGCATAACTGAAGTCTGTGAAGTACTGCAAAATTGAGAGTGCTCAGGAGGAATGCTATGCCCATTGTTCAACAATTCCTAGTGCAATATGACATTTCCCCAGGATTTTTCCGAAATCATGTCACCACAATCACTGATGTGATCGCGCATATATTCTAGTATTGACCGTGAGGCATTATTTGTACGCTGTTGTTCATATGTTAGTTCATGGCAGACTAGTAGGCAGCTGAATCGGATGGGGGGGGGGTGCAAGGGAGTGGAAACCCTTGGTATATTAATGACTGTTAAGTAGGGAAAAGTTGGGGTCTGGGGACGAAGGCCGCTAGAACCATGCCCTTTAAGTATTGAAGAAACGCCTGTTGTAAAAATAAAGAAGGAACCCTATTTTAGATAGAAGCGTCACACGAAATTAGCGATATGTTTAAGAATCGTCATTAGTATTCATACTATATTCCCACGAATCTACCTAATCACAAAATGAAACATATTACGGCATTTAATTCCAATCTCCTACATAGCTCTGCCACTGCATGGATGTTCAAATAGATTGTTGCACCAAGAGAGGTACATCTAAATCAGCTTGGCAAAAATTTGTGCTGAGGAATATAATTTAATTTATCCTTATTGCTGCACTTGTTATGAATCAAATGCCCAAACTTTTTAAAAGTATTTCAAACAAATTTTAATGAAGAAGCCCTAGGGGAATAGCTATGAAACCAATGAAACCATAGGTATACACCTGTATTTTGTATTTCTGTCAGGCCATGCTGCCGAATCACATAGTGGTATGAGTTCAAATGACTATTTGGAACATCTCAAAAATTAAATCTCAGAAAATTATTGGCTGGCAATGCCCCCCTACCCCAGCTTCCACCTGGCCTTTATCGCTGTCATATTGCATCATTCATTGCATTGGTCTTTAAAAATATGTCTCTCGACTCTGACCAGCGAACGGAATTGGGGGGGGGGGGGTCCACGATTTAATACCTCCTAAACAAAAATGCTCCATTTGTCATCGATAACAAACGCAAAGCCAATATGCTTATGTGTGGAAAATAGACAAGCGAGTATTTCAAACATCATTTCAATGTGTGACAAATATAGATCTCATTGAACTTGAAAACGGTCATTGCAAATTACTTCTGAAATCCAAATAAAGAACTTCACCCGCATGCTTGATAAATATCACTGAATATTAGGTTAGGTCCAACCTTGACATAATGATAGTAATGCTACAGAAGAGAGCAGAAGTCACAGAGTCTGTCAGATTTCTCGTGTCCTCCCATAGAAACTCAAGCAGCCAGAGCATGCAATTGAAAATATTACAGGAGAGAAAATATATTTTGGTCCTTTACCAGGTACCTAACAGACCATTTCAAAGCAACAGTGAAACATTGAGTTTCTTCTAAAATCTTCAAGATAGCTGAAGTTAGTGGATGCTATAAGAAGGGATTAAAAGTAATTTCGTCGAAGTATAAGACAATTCGTGTACTAGTAACAATATCAAAAAGGCAATACTTCAGAATGATTGAACCATTTTACAAAGTCCTTGATACCTCGCTTAGTGTTAGTAAGGTATATGTGGATCCCTTCAAAGTCCATGATTATTTCCTTCACAATATAATGTTAGTTAAAATTACAGATTTATTGCTTAGACAAAGAAGCAGCCTCAAATGCACATATATCTAAGTTCCCGAAATAGTGATAGGGTAAAAGTAGCTTCTTCCTATATTCTACTTGTTAAGCCCATATGGGTGACTTGCCAATAGCAGTGTGGAGCATGCTTATTTTCAACTTCTTAAGCATCTGCATTACTTTTTCTAGGCATTTGCTATAGCAAGCCTTAGCAAGATCGTAACAGGAACGAAAGAAGGGGTGGCATTGTGCTTACGCCAAATGTGATTTCATTGACAAGAACTTTTTTCCCCTATTTGGATAATTTATTTTTAAAGGTAGAACGCAAAATATATGTATATATATAGTAGCTGTATTCAGATTCTCCAACTCCAACGCCAACTTAAAATCTAACAACGAAGTTAAGGACTGTTACTATGCAGCGTAAATTAGAGTCTTGAAAGCATGCAACCTGAATTAGCTCTTTATATTGAACTTCCTTATATCATGCACAGCCATACATGGCTAATGGGGCCACTGTATATGAAGAATCTGGGATGAAAATGAATTGAAAAGGAACTATTATCTTTTGAGATAACGAACAATTGAATAAAACAGGTATGCAGTCATTTTTGTTCTATTTTTAGTCATGCATTATATAAGCGCACTTGCCGTTGGAAGTTCACAGATAACTCAGAAAACGAGTGAATGAAGCTTAAACTCTGCAAAAATGTCAGCCAATTGGTCAGTTGTTCGTGAATACCGTATCCCGATGCCAATGACGGTCGTGGAATACCGTAAAGCTCAACTATATTCAGTAACTGAAGCTAGCAAGAATGAAACAGGAGGAGGGGAGGGCTTTGCAATTATTGAAAGCAAACCCTACAACGATGCATCACTCGGTGGCACAGGCCAATTCACTAAGAAAGTGATATATCTCTCAAGTAAACTTCCTGCTTTCATGAGACAACTAGCACCTGGTAATAAAGTGGAAGTAATAGAGCAATCATGGAATGCTTATCCCTACTGTAAAACTGAATACAGTATCCCAGAGCATATGAGGCAGGGTTTCAACTTTCACATTGAAACCTGGTGCAAGGAGGAACGTGTAAGCAGATCTGACAAGGCGAATAAGCATTTCAATTTAAGTGGCACTGAAGCAGCCAAGAGGACAGTAGAGTTCATCGATATCGTAAATGATACAGTACCTTCAACTGACTATAAAGCTGATGAAGATCCCAGCAAGTTCAAATCAAAGAAAACAGGTAATAAATGTAACCAGAATGTTGTTAAGATGTTAGCAACAATGAAAATGCAGTTTCCATTGAACTACAGATGTTCCCTCAGTAGAGCGCTGCTTTCTTGAATCACCAAATACGCTGAAACGTTTGATATGTAAAAGTGTACTTTGCGAAGTCTGTTGATACAACTGTTTAGAATAAACAAATTCTTCAATTACCTAGATTTTCTCTTCCTGCAAAATCTGTCAATTTAAGGGAAAATCAAAGCTTTATATTTGATAGGGATTCAGACTTCACTATGCGTTGTTGGCATTTCAGCTTTCGTTGCAAAGTAACCTATGCTCAAACCTAAATCCATACCGATTTCGTTGTAAAATCACTGATACTGCTGTCCTTGCGTGCTCATAGTACGTAAACATCGTGATGGATGTTCTATACATCCAGAAAAGTTTTCAAATCATATGCATGGTAATTGTATAAAAGCTCTAGATCCACTAAAAAAACCTCACAACCTCACATAGAAAAATGTATACTAGATAGTACTTAATCCAGGCTCTTTAAACCTCCCATGAACTGAAAAGGGAAACTTGAACTTGATGCATGTGATAACATTTCTTTTTCAGGAAGAGGGCCTGTTAGCGGAGCTGACTGGTATTCAAGCTGCCCGTCGTACATGTGCATATATAAGCTTTACAAACTCGAATTCCAATGGTTTGGCTTGCAAGCAAAACTCGAGGCAGAGATTATGAAATTTGCTAAAAGATTGCTTACAAATTTTAACAGACAAGCTTTCTGTTGGATGGATCAGTGGTACGGACTCTCAGATGCTGATCTTACTCAGAAGCAAGAAAAGAGCAAAGGTGAATTGGAAACGCTAAGAAAAGGAGGTGCAGTCCGAGGTTACGATTTAGACTGACATTTCAACCTTGACTGATGCAATTATATTCTGTATTACGGCTGTTTAATTTCTACTCTATTTAGTAAAAAGTTACTTCAGTGCAATTTTGCTCAAGTAGTATTGTTGTAGCAAGCTAATGGTCTATTCTGTTCTTCACCAAATGGCTTTTTATGCCTCATTTTCTAGCTTTATTCTGTTTGGTCAAATCTTTTCCTAGAATGGTATCTGATAGCTACGATCTCTAATATGGGAGGGCGCATACTGGAGAGTGCATGACACTACGAAGAGTAACAAGAGAGGATACAGGATAAAAACTTGCTTTGCTTTTTCTACATGAAGTTGTAGTTACAGCTTGTTAGCTGTGCTAAACAGCTGTATAATTTCGCTTAAAATGGTTTCTGAGATAAAAATTTTAACTTCCTGAAAGCATGGAGGTACTATGTTAAAAGCAATCTGTCTGCTAGGACAAAAACGCTTTCAACTTGTCTAGTTCTAAGGTCCTGATTTAACATATGACGCTCGTTTCCTCCTAGCACATCAGGTTCATTCAGTAAAAAGTCGCATGCTTACAGCTCAGAGTACCATAAAGACAAATTGAAATCAGTTTTTCAACTCAATAATTTATAGAAATATTTTCATAATTCCTTAATGCCAGATGCGCATTTTTGTGTGTAACAATTTGATCAATGCGACTTTTGTATAGTCATATGCGTGGAAAAGGAAGCAATGCAAAAGTGACAAATATTCTTTAGATATATCTTTCAAGCATTCTCTAGTTAAAGTATTCAGGAACTGAAAGGGTTTATTGTAAAGGGCAGTACAACATTGCAAGTCTGCCTCAGCTATATTAATATTGGATGGCATGCTAGAAAACCGGCTAGCTGAAGTAAAGCTAGGTCCAAACAATGAACTTTTGACATATATGATATAAATTTTCACTTGTGTCTCACAAATTTTTCATAGTTTGGAACCATTGTCATAAAGCAAATTCCTGCAACATTTGAGACAACAAATGTCGCGCAGGCAAATGTTTCCTAGTTTGACCCAATGTCGACAAACAATTCAATTCAATCTTTAGATTCACGCGACTAGGTGCGTATGATTGAAGAGCAGCTATGGAGAAAGTTTCAAGAATTAGTAGCCACTCTGAGTCTGTACATGAAGAAATAGGAGCAGAGGATATTCACCAATGCACGTTATACAAAGGACGGTTATATAAAGAGCGCAGCAAAACAACACCATTATATTCATCTCGTATCAGGCCTAGTCCTACATCAATACACAAAATTGGAATGACAGCAACAGAAGTAATGTGGGCAGAAGATAACATTGAGCAACTTTATGAAGAAAGAATTTGCTTGTGGGATACATGCCATCCAGACTATCATGACAGGACCAAACAATGTCTTGCCTAGGAAGAAATTACCTAGAAATAGGCCAAGACACCGAGAATTGTTAGGCCAAGTGGAAAACTCCTCGTGGACTGGCTGGTCATGAATTGAACAAGTTGAAACGTACAAAATCTGGTCTAAGCGCTGACGAGGGATATTTGTTTAGGTGGAGATATTTTAAACAACCATCCTCCCTAGTAACAACAGTTCAAGCGGGTAAGAGCATTGATGATTTTCACTCTGATACAAACAGCACATCAAGGAAAGTAGTGGGCAATTGCGAAGAGGGTCCCTAAACGAGGTACCGTCCAAGAGAGAGAAGCAGCAGCATGTAGTTGAGGAGCAACAAATTTAAAAATTGAAATCTTAAAAAGAGCTGTTGATGCCTTATCTGCTGGAATTGGTTTGCATTGTAGTTATAATATAAGCTCCCATATAGTCACATCCAGGTTGCTACATTACACTGCGCTAAAATCATGTTTTTAAAGTGGTAACCAAATGTGTAAAAAATGGCTAGCTGTTGTTAAAACCCCAAGGCAGTCCTTCTTTAGAGTAGTAAATCTGGCAGTATCAGTACAATAATTTCATTGGCAAGCAACAGCTCCTTCATTACAGAACTATTTTTTGAGATGCTCCCGGATATCTTTGGCCTTTTTTCCATTATTATTTCTAGGCCTAGCATAATCGCATTGCTGTATTGCTGTATTGTACATCCGCTAGGATTCTAAAATATCTGGAAGAAGCTTCACTTCTCCAAGAGCAAGATACAATTGTGCCCTCATTAAAACCTTTCTGATCCACCTAATCCACATGT
This sequence comes from Mastigias papua, assembly GCA_964019165.1. Classification (NCBI taxonomy): domain Eukaryota; kingdom Metazoa; phylum Cnidaria; class Scyphozoa; order Rhizostomeae; family Mastigiidae; genus Mastigias; species Mastigias papua. The sequence goes on along the minus strand of OZ025287.1, from coordinate 6,575,789 downwards.
ACACAGTCTTTGACTCAATCTTCCTTATAAAATAATGCAGAATAAATGTAGCTAACACCACTGCCTCAGCTGCTGTAGACTGTACAAGCATTGCTGTATGGTAAACCCGCTAGCGATTAGCAAGGATGCCAAAGCAATTCTGCGATAGGCGTCTTGCTATATATGGTTGCAATGCAAAAGCATCATCTGCAACAAATAAATAAAGGGTTCTCACTTCCACTCGGCAACTTCTTGCTTAATGGTATGTTTCTCAACAACAATAAACAGCAGCAATTTTTCAGTCATCTCTTTAGCAAATTTTTCCTAGTTTAGCCTCATGGGTGAAACAGCAAAAAGTTTCCCCAGCAAATGTCACACAGACATCCTGGTTTGGCCTTACCACAACGTGTAAGATTTGAATCAAATATGTTATGGGCAAGTATTTTGTGTACTTTATAGTTTTTAACATTTTGTACACAATGTCGAATAAATCACATATCTAAACTCTCTGGTACCGTTCACACTAGAAAGAAAAAGTACTGAACGGAATAGTTCGATATGGTACAGACTCGAATGGAACTTTTTGTTAGGCATTCAGATAGCAAATTACGCTTCTTCACAGGAACCCCGTAGACGTTGTGTACTGCCAGAGATGCCTGCACTCGTAAATCACGGTTTCAATGAGAAAACATAGTAGCTTCAAAGCTGACTGTAAAAGCCAATAAGTCAAAGAAATTGGACATAAGCAAGCTAGATATGATCACCCCATAATTAGCATGAAGGAGACCTATCCAGCTTCTTGAATTCAAAAAGAAAAAATAACGAACGATACAATTAACCAACAAACAACAAGAAATCCAAGCAGCATACAGGAAAGCTTTTGGTTCGAAGAAAAATGTGGAGGTGAGCGCATATTTAATATTATGAAGGCAGTGCTACCTTGTCAGACGGCTACTAGCGAAATAAGAAATGCTATTGGATGACAAATGGAATATCTCTCAACCTTGTTTGTTCTCAGCACGATGTAGAAAGTGCACAAAATAGAACTCCAAAGCATAACGGAACGGCCCAAGAAAGTATACACACAAAAGTAGCTTTGTTTCTCTCCGTTATACGTAATGGAATGGTTCACGTTTTAGAGCGAACAGTTTTTCAAACCTGAACGGGACAGTTATAATTCTTCTTGTCTGACAACCTGTCAAAATTCTTTTGTTGATTGGGCTACTTTTGTATTGTTCCCTTCCGGTCCGTCCACTTTTGATTTAGTACGAAAGGGGACTTCTAACCCATCGGTCGTGACACTTCTTTACAGTATTAATTTCATTGCACTCCAGTTCATTCATTTATAGATCTTTACCCACCAATACTCAATCAGCACAAATAACAAACTACTACAATAAACAAACTATAATATAATCAACCAAAACGTTGCTGCTCTAGGGCTCGTGCTTTGGGAATCTATGAACTTTGTAGGAATTCCTTCAAGTGTCTGTTGAATAGAGAGATTGAGGGATTCATCCTGAAGTTCCTTGGAATTTCGTTCCATCTTTTGGCAGCAGAATAAGAGAAACTTCCCTCTGAGAATTCCAGATTTCATCTTGAGACATCAATATCACTATGGTTCTTGGTTGAATAACTAAATATCACCGTTATAGTTTCTGGACAAAGATTGTTCATTATTTTGTACGTCATTGTTGCCTTGTCATGTCATATTAAGTTTGAAACTGAGATTTAATTGTACTTCCAACAGTCCCGATATTTGGCACCTTCAGTTAATGCTTGGCCCCTACATTGAAGGCGTTGCAAATGTTTAAGCTTAGTTGCAGATAGATTTCCCCTTAATTCGTTACCATATATTAATTGGCTCTCACAAAGTTCCCTATACATCTGGTTTAACTTCCACTATGGGAGTATATTTCTAAGATGTATCAGTGGAGAAAGACCGCTTTTGAGTTTACCTTTAAGTCTCTTGCACCGCCTCTTCCAATTTAGTTTTTCATAGACAGTGACTCTCAAATATTTTACTTAATGGGCCTGTCGGATGTTTTCTCCGGTTATTAAGACAATTATATCCCCCTGGACATTGTTTATTTGTCATTTATGACCAATAATCATACATACTATTTTACCGATATTTAAACTAAGCTTGTAATGCCGAAAGCACTCTGCAATCTTCTTACACTCAGTTTTATGTTTTCTGTTGTTGTTGCTTTTGTTCACTTTCCTTTGAGTAGGCTGTGATATCTGGTGTATTCAGCTACCTTAGGCCTACTGTGCATGCCGCATCCAAGCATGGAATCCCTAGTTTAGCGTCCCATCCGAAGGATGGAGGAGTGGGTTGTTTTGAACGTTTAACTGGAAAGTCCTCCATCCAGTTGCTGGCCTAACACAGTCAAGGTTAAATTCAGTTAGCTGTAGAAATTACATTTGAGATGTCACTGTCATTATCAAAATTCATGTCACTATGATTAAGTGCTAAAGGATCAAAAAATATAATAAGAATCCCTTCCATTACCTGGTTCGAGTAAATTTCTATCGAATCAAGCATGAATTCACTGTTACTTAGAACGGCTGTCTCACTTAGACCATGGTTGCTACACAGGTACTCAGTAATGCTAGTCTAGTCAGGCCGCTCTCTGCTACTTCTTATCTTTTTTATTATCTTAAGAGTGTTCATCATCTTAAGAGTGTACATGTCCATATTTGACGAGGACGAAGAAGAAGAAAATTATGATGATTATGTTCTTTTTAGACACTATAGTACTACTGCCAGTAACTGGTAACCGTTTCCATCGCAAAAAGTGGTCCAATAACTGAGAACTGAGCTGCTAACTGAGGAACTAACTGGCCATTCGCCTCCTCCGTGGTTATAGATTGCTGCATAGTACCTCAATATTTCTTTGCAGAACATGTTATGCTAGTGTCATGTGCATAAATATTTGTTGAGATTTTTCTAGGCATTGCTCAAGGTCATTCACAGACAAACTAAAAATGTAGAGGCCCAAGGCACGATCTTTGGGGAATACCACACTGGGCCTTGTTTGGTTATTAAATAGAGCCATCGATTTGACAGGATGTATCCTATAAGCTAGGTATGATGAAAAAAATTGATTGGATATTCCTTGTATTCCATATTATTCATCATAGCACGTTATTCATCACATCACGTGTACCCGCATCTGGCTATGTATGTCGGTTCACCTTTTGGTCGCTACCCGACGTTTTATACTCTGATTAGTGTCGGACGAAAATAAGCTTTTCAGTATGTCTAAAACATGGTACAGCATTTTCGTGCTGTAATGAAGTTCTGTAGTACCAACAGACTTTTCAGGTATTCCATATTTCTATGTACCTTAGTAAGAAGAGTGTGATCCACAGTGTCAAATGCATTTTTAGATCTAGGAAGATGCTGATATTTATCTTTCTTTTGTCGGCATTCGAGAGCCATGAGTTAGTAGCACTAGGTAGTTAGGTCAATGTGTTGTGCAGCCTACGAATTACATGATGAGCTCTTGAGAGAATATTCTTTTCCTTCAATAAAGTAGAAGGTTGATCAATTGTGGTTTTCTCTATTCGCTTGGAAAATACTGAAAGTATGGATATTGATCGGGAGTTATTCAAGCCAGTCTTCAATCCATTCTTAATGACTGCTGCTACCCTAGTAACTTTCCATAAGTTTGGAAAGACACCTTTTTAAAGAGAAGAATTGAGAATAGTTGCTAATGGCTTAGATTAGGTGCCAGTAGCATCTTTTACTGCTTCCTTCGGATTATCTGAGCTCTCATCTATTAAATTACTGTAAATCAACAGCCTTCTTCAGCTGTGAAGTTACTTTATTTCGAAGCTATTTATATCTTTGCCACAGTGCTGAATCTCTTTCTGTCCTTTTCTTTGTACGGTCTCTCTCCAGCATCAAATCCATGGTGCATGCTCATTTCTCGTCTTAATGTTCCATACTTTCAACTGGGCATGCACACCCTAGACAGCAAGAAAGAGATCATAGAAACTGTTAGCCTTCCTATTAGGGTCATACAAAGCAGATGACGTAGCCATTTGCCAGCCAATACTTTGCAAGTAGATAATAAAAGACTCCTGGTCGTACTTATTCAAACTACGGGACTCTTCTCTAACCAACTTTAAATAAATATATATGATATGGTATGAACTTCCTTATTACTTACATGAACTCTAGCGTTTGATTATCTAATAACGTATATCACATAATGATCTGTAATACCAATTTTTACCACAGACACAGTACAAAAATTCTTGTGTTTGTTTGAAAAAAGGTGATCAATTAATGGCTTTAGTGACACTAATGCCACCAGTAGAGTTGATGGTCGTGGATACCTTTTTGGAATCTTTGATAAATTGCAAGAACTAAAATTCTGAATAAATTAATTGTCTTTTGTATTTCTAGAGTCACAATTAGTATCTCATATTAAGATTATTTCTTTACCCTCTTCTCTAATTTCAAGATTAGGATCCACTAAATCTTCCCTTTGATGTTGGGACAGAGTGGTGTTGACATACATAGCTACGCGGCCCTCTGGAGCGTCTGTCAAATCTGTATTTCATAACCAGCAACAAAAACTTCCCGTTCAAGAATGCCCCTATCCAATGTAGTTTCGCTAAGATCGAATAAATCTAGTTGGTAATCATTCATTAGTTGCTCTACTCCTATTGTATGCTTTTGAAGAAGAACTAATTTAAGATGTGATATATTTAATCATTTTCTTCACTTATTGCATGTATTTGACATTTTGTTAGTAGTTCCCACATATCCCTAGCAATATCTGACGTATCTATTAAACTTTAAATCAAAAAATTCGACCCCATCATCATTTATGTGGAGCCAAACTAAGAGGATACTTCCATACCTTAAATTACTGTTATCCATAGAGTCTACTCCACTGAGGAGTAGTTTCTCTTCCAAACATCTACTTGGTTGCCAATACGTTAGAACTTGGTCCAACTTAGAGTTAGATATTCTCTTCCGATTCAGAACCATGGTCTTCGATTTCGTTTGGTACTGTTAACGATTCAGGTCAACGATGAGTGTTAGCGATAACATTTCCACAGGTTATTATCTCATACAATGTTATCAAAGCAACACTGCCAGGTAGACCAATCCTCGTGACGAGCCCATTCAAGACCGAAAAAGAATCCGCTCATTGCTTGCTTCTCTTTATTTCTTGATATTCCTCTCAATTAGTCATCATTTGAAATGTAATGCGCGTGGATTCGTCAGGGTAAGGCTCAAGAAATAGGAGTCTGTTTTGAAGTCTGATTATCTAATTCTGTTTCTCTCAAACATTAGGATTATAAGATAAGAAACATTATATGAAGGGGTTAAAGCATAAATAATATGATAGAACATTTGCTTCAAAAAGCCTTATACCTCCCCATAACAATAGATATATTGCAGCACACCTTTAATTACAATTGTACAAAAGTTGCAAGGGGGCTGAAGTTGTATTTGAAATGGAAAGGTGTCAGACTATATTCCGTATTGCGATATGCGTTATACTGCAAATTCGTGCCGTTACAAATATCCTTCAAAAGACTTCTTATGCCTGCACTTGGTGAAAACTTTGAAAGCAGTTCGAAAAACAGTTTGACAATCATTGCATTTAACAGATAGAGGACAGATAGTTAAGAAGACTTATTACAAGCAAGAAAAATACTAATAAGAGTCGCATTAATTCGCAGGTCAAGCCATTGCAAATGTATTTTGAAATTATTGAACCTACGTTTTCCTTAAAATAAGAAGCAAAAATATCAGAAACAGTTGAATTCCATGAAATATTTGCTAGAAGGTATCGATTGTATAACTTTAATGTGCTCGTAAGATATAATGGTAGACGATCTATTTGCAACATGTTTTCAATGAGCATCACTGTCAGCTCCTTTTTGTAAACTTTTTTTACATACTAAAGTCAAAATATCTGCCTAAGTATCGAAATGAGTCGTCTGCGTTTACACGAGGAGCAATATTGCTGTTAGCTGTTAAGAGAGTTGAATTGAATTGAATATATTTAGATGCTACCAAATGTAATGATTGTGTCAACTCTTATAACCATATCACCCCAATTGCACCAGATAGGAAAGCGAATTAAAGGGAAAAAGCAGGCAAAACATAATGTAACCGACTTATATAGAATTCTCTACAAGGATTTTCTTGGTGGGGTCATTTCTTCTGTTCGACACATCGTGTCTCCACTGTCCAAAGAGAAAGATGCCACTTTCACTGTTTCCATCAGGTGTGCAAAACGCCATTATCACAAAATGTCCCGTTTTCAAATCAAGATTTTTGCATCACATACACAGTTGAAAGAATTAGATCTCATTTTATGCAAGCTGTCCTCTCACCAATGATCAGTACCTCTTACTCTGTCAGTTGTCAACGATGCTGCGTACTGCTGTCCTCGTGATTACTCTAGTTGTGACATTCTTTTTATAGATCATAGGTATAGTGCTGAAGAAGGAAGTGAAAGGATGTCTAGTCGTTGCTGATTGCACTGTGCTTTGGGAGGACATTATATATTCTAAGTAGTTGATTTGCAATTACCCAGGAAATGATTGATAGGCTTTCACTTTGGTTTGTAGCGCTAAGCATTTCACATCAACTCGGACTGGAAAATTGTAAAATCTGTATAGCCGACGAAATCGACATAACCAAGATTTGGAATTTGGCATACACAGAAGCTGAATAAAAATGGAACAGTTATTTGTTCGTAAACTCCTATGTGATGAGATAATATACAATCAATGAAAGAAATAATCAACTAAGCAAGACTAGCCTGAATACTGATTTATTGAGAACAACTGCGAAAAAACCGTTCATATCCGTTAGTGGGTGCAAATTTGTAAGTTCGGCGGAAATTATGAATACGAACACTTGAAATTAAATGTCATCTATATTCCGTTTGGAAGTAACTCTACAGCAAACATATTCCTCAGTCTTGGTCATCTTCTTGCATTCACCACAAGTGCACCAGGGTTTCGCAACTTTACTCAGTCTCGATAGAGGTCTGAATGGTGAGTTTTTCATTCTTGCCACTTGCATGCTACTGCAATTTCAGCCAAAGCGAGTTCTTCATCAGTGTTCTCTGGTTCAAGTGCATGTGGCCCAAAGCGATAATCCATGTTGACGGATTTGCCGGTCCTCTTTTCCTTCATTAGTTGATCTTCTTTGGCTTATCACCTTGTTTTGAAATATTCATTTCGTCTGTGACGTAACATTCTCAATTTTCAATACAAGATCTTTGCAAAAATGGCGCTTCACATGAACAGAAGAGTTTGATACTTTCACTCAAGCCTGGTTTCCATATAACTTTTCCTTGTCGGCGACGTGTCGGCGACTCATCGGCGATACATCGCCGATGAGCATTCTTTAATGGAAACACTCACAGATAAATATATGAAATCAACTCACAGCACGTAGCTTTCACCGAAACGTCGGCGATGCAAACAAAAAAGTTGAACTCAATTCAACTTTTGCAAGGCATCGGCGACGTGTCGGCGACAGCTAACTGAGAGTGTTTCCATTAAAAGTTTATACGTCGGCGATGTGTCGGCGAACTGTGAAACCAGGCTTCACAGTTCACTGACAGTCACTGAAGAACAATACTTCAAGTAATAAGCTATTTGCACCATACACTTTCAGGTTTTAAAATTCGTAGATCTGATCATTTTCACTTTTGACCGCACTTACTCCTTCAGTAGAATTGGGTTTTCGAATCCCCGACAAGTAATAATAGACGCATCATACGCAAACTAGAACCAATGAGTAGAATTTAAAGAAGAGATATTGTTACTTTTGATATGGAACCCACATGAATGATAGTGGTCTCCTTTTACGTGCTGAATGAATGTATGAAAGAAAACATGGTGGACCTTCTTAGAAGCATTTTTAAGCTCAAGCAATGTAATGAAAACTTGCCAGTTGGTCGTGGGGAAGGAAGCAGTGCCCCAACCCTAATAAGCTGCTGACAATGTGTTTCGAGATTTTCTAAGTAATCACCTTAACTCATAACACGTTGCGATTCTGCAGCTTGATCTGACAAACATACATAAAATGAGTATATCCCTATGGCTTCATAGCTATTCTCATATGGTTTCTTCATTTGTAATTTTCAGAAATGTTTGTTGAAAAGACTGATCACTGGGTATAACAATTTAAGCAATTATGATAAACTAAAGTATACACCTCAGCATTAGAGATATAGCTTGTGACACCTCCTAAACTTTGAGGCCTAGTCGATACATCTAGATGATTAAGAACTTTGTCCGTAAATCTGCATATTTAACTACTTATTCAGTAAATCTGATCTGTCAACGTTTCTTTCTGGGAGATGGTTTTAAGCCATTCTAGAAGTTATAATTTCAAAATTTGTCTGCTGCGTAGGATCCAACCATGTCACGATAAGATATAATGTACACCAGGTGTATTCACTGATCCCTTTAACTGAGTGTAAATTTGCTCGCGATCCCTAGATCTGAATATCTAAACAAGTAGTGACAATAAGAGCCTTACACCCTAGTTATGGAAAGCACGGTACCTCAGTACTCGGCATACATGCTACCCAATCTGATTTTAGTCGAATGCACTCTTGATTCCTATATGGAGATGTACTTCTCCTGGAAAAATTTTCTATTTGCCATCCATGCAATGGCAGAGCAATCGGGGCATGAGTGTTAAATGTCCCCAACTTTTGAATATGTAGCAAGTTAGACAACTGCAGACTCCGTTTATGAACTGGAACAAGCCAAGTAGGTACCTGTTCATATACGGAGTCTCCAGTTGTTTATGGCTGAGATCTATAAAACAAATTCAAATCTGAATCCACCACTCATGAAGGAAATTTTTAGGGAACACGGTATTTATTATCATCTAAGGCATGGCAACGACACTAAAATCTCCAGTTAGAACAACTTCCTATGGGGTTGAATCCATAGGCTACCTTGGAAATATATTGTGACAACTCCTTCGGCATGAAATTAAAACATCATCAAACCTTAGAGTCTTCAACAACACATCAGATCTTAGAATTGTGATGAATGCAACTGCAGGCTATGCAAAATATATAATCAAAATGTTGGGTTTCTGATCGATTAATTACACTAACGAGATGGCCAAATGTATATATTACTTTTTGTCACATATTTAGTCATTTACTTAGTTTGTTTCGTATCCATATACTCTTAGCATATTTCTTTAGTGTGCAACGGACAAGAATATTCAGCCAGCAGTTCTTCCACAACGATGCAACTGACAACATTGCTTCAATTCAATTCATATAAGTACCTAGTAGCGAGTGTCCATCGATTATGCCTTTACTATGTACTATTGCCACTCAAATGGGAGAGTGATATAATTGGTACTCTGTGTGTATAGCAACCCAAGAGATATCGATCTAAGGTATGAATCTGACCAAATCATACGGTCGCTCACCCTTCAAACTAAGGGGCAATTGTGGAGCTAAATTTCCTCCTAGCACGGTTTCATAGAGCTTTGAGGTAAAGTTTCCTCATTATGGGCTTACTTGTTATAGGTAAGCCCTCTCTATAGGTAAAATTGAGTTTGCAATCTATCATAATTCATTGCAAACTACCAGCAGAATCAAGATGATTCTCTGTGAGTACAGTATCAGTCATTTGTGGCTTTAACAAGGGGTGGACAATGATCAACAATTCATTCGCACTTTCCAGACGCAAATAAAGAACATACAATTTAAATAGTGTTGCCAGAGAGTTCTCAATGTAAGGGAGAGCGAGTTTCAAAAAGGAATAAGGTATGCTTTCATTCTCAAAGCTCTTTTATGTTTTTGTTTTAGCAAATGCGTTCTTGATATCATGTACGTTAACAGGCTTAAAATTAAATTTTCCAGATTTATTTTTGACATGATAGCCCCCAGATAGAAGAGGGTTTGAAGAATGATATATTTTATTGGCCAGCTCAGTACCTTTTGAACAAAAATAGCTGTTCATCTCACTAGCAGTATCCTCTGAGCGTCTTATAACATTGTCAGAATACTCAAGGCAATTTACATTACACGATTTAGACCTTTTGTTCAAAAGTTCGTTAATAGTTTTCTAGAAGGCATATGCCTTAAGCATTTTAACTCAGAGAAAATTGGAGTTCGTTACATATGTAGAACTTCAAAAAAAATGGCTCTGCAAACTTTTGTTGTAAGTGGTATGCGGGTTTTATAACAGTATTATAAGTAAGACCCAAAACAATCACTCCATACTAGAGAAAAGAGGATAATAAGGAGTTATAAAATGAGACCAGAACACTAGTTGGTGGAAGATACATTACTTTAAAGAATTTATCACAAGTTCTTGATAGCTTCCTTGAAAGTTTACATAAATAAAATTTCCAGCTTAGATTTTCTTCTGAATGGACTCCAAATGACTTTGACATAATTCGCCTGTTGTAACTATTGATTATCAACTTTTATTTTGATACTTTCATTATAAAGTTTTGAGGAGAGTGGAAAATGACAAAGGTTGTTTTATCTACATTTAAAGCAATCATATTGGTATCAAACCACTTTTTGACATATTTGAGTTCTTTGCTCACCATTTTCTAATGATTAGTTAAACAGTCTGATTCAATGTAAAGTTTGTGTTATCAGCAAAGAGATAGAAGGACTACATAGAATAGTAGAGGTCCTTGTGTCGTAAATTTGGCCTCCGCTGGATTTCTCTGCCTAAATTGATATTACAATATAAATCGTTTCTTTGATAATTGCTCGATACACTAAAAGTGGGTGCCATGTTTTTTAGCCACTTTAAGGGTGATTTTAGGAGGCTGGAAAGTAACGGCTTGTTCGCGAGCCTCTGCGGAGGAGAAAATAATCAAAGGCATGTTTCCTAATATATCTTGGGATCAAAATTATTTTTCAGAATAGTATCTGTAGATTATTTGTAACTTTTATTGTTAAATCTCCAAACATGCCCGTTATTTTATGAAATTTGATACTTTTTATGCTAATTTTTATCAACAAAGAGGTCTGCAACTGAGAAGCTGAAATATGTACCGCTACACCTTGCCCAAATGAATGAAGTAAAGCAGAAAGACTCAGAAGCATGGGAAGCTTTAGAGAAGGGAGATTTTGCAGTTGCAAGAACGGGGATTTCACTTACAGATCTGTTTGTGGATCAAGCGTTAGAACAGAAGATTCGACAACTCAAAGCAGTAGGAGGAGTAACCGGAATTACCCAAAATAACGAAGCACTTGAACGATATTTCTATATCGCACCTGAGCTATCAAGGTTAACAGAAGAGTTTGAGTCTTTGCTCAATTAAAAACAGAATTCATTCGATTCGAGAAAACATCATCAGCTAACAGGTTCCATGGCCTCAAGAATCTTCCCAAAATTCTAGGGGAAATCCATTTCTTAAGGAATCTCCTTTGATGAACAATATCTCTGCAAAGGAAGTGCCAATCTCTAGCAGAGAGGATATCATATATCGAGAAGAAAAGGGCCAGAATGCATTCAATAAGTTTGTGGGAAGCAGATTAGAAAAAAGAAAGTGCCAGCGTCTCCATAAGGGATCCAATGGTAAAGATGAAACTGAAGATGTTCAGTACATGCCACAAAAAGGTCAAATGTAATCTAAGCGACAAAGTGGTTAAGCTGAGAGAAGATAGATCACTACTAGCAAGGTTTCTTGTCGTCCAGCAATGTCGTCCTGACCTTGGAGCGCCTTTGAAAGAAGCAATTGGACAATACGAATTCTCGGTGGCTTCCCGCTCGTTGTTCCCTTCAGATGGAATGCTTCTTTTACCGAGCGACAAAAGCTCATTTATGAAGGTAATCAAAGAATTCCCAACACAAGATATATCTGGCGTTTTTATGGATAACGCGAAAGCGACTAGAACAAATTCGACTCAAATGCACGTATGTATTATTGATGGGATGGCTGTTGTACAAAGCAATAGGAAAGGAGCGTCAATGATAACATGTCTGGACTTTGACAACTCTTCTGGGCTTCTACCGCTGTTCATGCAATAGGACGAATGATGCAGGGTTATACTGAAGGGAGAGTGATTTTCGATCGCTACATCAGCAATTCTTTGAAATCGCAAACAAGAGCAAAGCTTAATGTGAATATAAAGTCCGTCAAGTTTAACATATATGACAAGGCTGAGATCAAAATGGTTCCTCTAAAGACATTCCTATCACATATAGAACCCAAATCACAGTTAACGGAGTATGTAGGCAAAGCCCTCCTGCAAAAATATAGAGCATAATAGAGAGCATAAGAGCATAAGAATTTTTTATTTAAACCAACAAGGAATTACAGGATAGAACATGAACAAAGGAATATACAATTGATTAATCGAACGAGATAAAAAAATGAAAAAAGAAAAACTTAACAAAATTTTTCCTAACTGGTTGGGAAGGGATCTTATGGCAAAGCTAATTCATTGACCCCCACCCGGCCGGTAAGGCCAATCGCAATGTATTTAGCATGGTAGCTAATCATTTCCTGGAACTGCTGCAGAGGTAAGATGCTATAGACTGAGCGAAACAGATTTAGTTGATGTATATGGAACTTCATGTTATGTTATGAAGCGTTCAAGCTTCTTTTGCCAGTCTTGAAAATCATCTCTCCGGTGATACCGTTTCTTGCAAATAAGTGAAGAAGTAAAATAAAGACGTCGGTATCTGGAGAATAGATGGTGACGTTACAAACCACGTATTGCGAAACATGTAAGCAAAGTAATGTGTCTGCTTCTTCATGGTCTTGTCTAGAAACTTCAGAAGCGTACAAGTTTTCTTTGTTTGGATAACATGAAGTTCCATATACATCAACTAAATCTGTTTCGCTCAGTCTATAGCATCTTTCCTCTGCAGCAGTTCCAGGAAATGATTAGCTACCATGCTAAATACATTGCGATTGGCCTTACCGGGTTACCGGCCTTACCATCTATTCTCCAGATACCGACGTCTTTATTTTACTTCTTCACTTATTTGCAAGAAACGGTATCACCGGAGAGTTGATTTTCAAGACTGGCAAAAGCAAGCTTGAAAGGAAAATAAGCATTAATGAGCGCTGCAAATATACTGGAACCAGCAAAGCAATGGGTCTCGTGGGACTCCATATGTTTCTGGGGCTAATTGGGGAGGCAAATTCCTCTGAATTTCAAAGAAGAAATGAATTAAATCGTACCTTGCTTTGCAACTGAACAGTGAAATAATTGAAGTATTTCAGCAACTTGGAGAAAGAGATTTTAACTTGGAAAGAAGTCAGCAGGTGCCCGAGAGTTTTGTGTGTTTCGTGTACTCAGCCAACACACATCAGACATCCCTTACTGAATTGAGATGGGAATTGTTCAGCAAAATAAATTCAGAAGGTGAAAAGCTCCCACCAACAAAGACCACCTTTTTCCCCTCTTGAAAAGAGTAAACTGTATAGCCAAAGTAAATAAGGGATACAGAAATGCCAAAAAACCAGTTTCCTCCGCTTTCACATAATGACTGGCGTGAAATGGAAGGCCGTTGTGCACCTTTTCAATTTACCGAGCTTCCTGCACCACAAGCTGTCATAGCCCTCGTAAAGTGTGGCTGCCAAGGATCACACATCAAAACAAGGTGTTCATGCAGTAAAACTGGTATGAATTTCACCCCGTTATGCAAATGTGTTGAATGAGAAAATACAAAAGACTATGATATTTCTGAAATGAACGATGTAGACGAAGAATTAAATGAAATCTGAATAGCTTTTCATTCTTTGTCGTTTTGCTAGGTTTTACACCTTTTAGGGCAGTTTAATACCATCCATCCCCTCTATTGAGGTGGCAGATCTGATGAGCCTGAGGTATAACAGTCTCCTTGAATCCATTCCTGGAGCAATATTGCATGCACGTCTCTGTAAGAATGCCGTTTCCAGCGAGAACAATTTGCTCCTCCGCAGAGGCTCTTATTTTGAACAGAAATTTTCCGGTCCCCTAAAATTACCCTTAAACTTGGTGAAAAAAATGGCACCCACCTTTATCCCATAAAGAAACCCTCAAAAAAGTGATTCATGCAAAAAAAACAATTTAGGCAGAGAAATCCAGCTGCAGTACACAAGGACCTCTACTAGAAGATGAATTAGGAAGATCATTTATATAAATTAGGAATACAAGTGTTCCAAAAACAGAACCCCGAGGTACACCACAAGTAATAAAATGTTTGGAAAACCGTCCGCGAATTAAGATACTTCTATCACAGCTAGGAAATTAACCAATTAACTGACTAAGCACATGAATCCTATTTATACCTTTGGCAAAAAAGCGTACACAACTTCGAATAATTTTCAAAAACATACTGTAACACACAACGCTATACTCAAAAGAATGAGTTCCATTAATGAGGGACTGACTCATCAAGACTACATTTGAGACCAAGAAGGTGATAGCCAATCAAATGAGCAAATGAGTGTGATGATTCTGAAGACACTGGCAATCTTTTCCTTGAGAGTGAGTCTGATCAACTGGATACAGATGAACACCATTATACAACAATTCTGCGATTCAAGCAGCAAATGTCATCTCGGATTTTGAATTATAGCTTGCATCAAGCGGAATTTTAGAAATATCCGTAGTTTCCCTATCCATTATATTACCTATGATACATCTGTCTTTCAGCAAGACTAAATGTGCGACCTGTTTGATCACTCCATCAAACATTTCGCCTAACATTTGGCCCGTTTTGATGACGCGAACGCGCATATCATTCCTGTTGTTGCTTGCTCGCTATCGTTGTATTCCTACCATTTTTCACATGACTTGTTATGGATCAAGCTCACTAACACGAATTAAATTACGACGAGCGAGATAACAGGTTATCACGAGAAGCTAATGATGATCGTGTTGATCCGGAGGATTTGCTTGATATGTACGATGCACTTGATTCTGCAGCTGTTGATCAATGTGAAGAAGAAATTGATTCACCAGCAGTTTTTGCAATGGAAGAAGTTATTTTGAAAGCTCACAGAGCATTTTTAGCCTAACACAAGAAAGAAGGAAAAAGAAACTTCGAAACGAATTCGTGCTGAATCGAAAACCAACTGTTACAGCAGAGACGAGTGCCGAAGCTAGAAGTAAACCACCAGAGAGAGAGAGAGAGAAATGTGACAGATCAAGTAAACGGTGGAGCATTGAGAACACATCATTGCTGATAGGCATGTTGGAAGAGCATCCATGCCTTTGGGGTACTGCTTGCAAGGATTATCAGTCCAGAGACAAGAGAGGGAAAGCTTTAGAGGATATGTAGGATGTTATTAAAATACCCCCTAATGATATCAAATTGAAGATTTCATCCCTGCGAGGACAGCTTGGAAGAGAATTGGCCAAGGTATCCAAAACAAAATCTGGTCAAAGTGCTGATGACTGCTAGAAATCAACATGGGTATTTTGGGAAAGGATTTAGTTCCTCAGACCCATTTTGCAGCCAGGGAAAAGCAAAGATACTATGCCATTTTCCTCAGAAAGCCGCCCAGAATCTTTGGAAACAATGGGTGATTTGGAAGATGCATCAAGCACAAGCACCCCATTATGTCAGAAAGGCAATAGAAGCTCACTAGAAACGAAAACGCACGAGCTTATGACAACATGTATAATTGTGCTGAAAGAGCCTGCCTTAAAATCAAAAGAGGAGGATCATTTAGCTTTATATATTGGCCTGAAGCTTAATGACTTTAATCCAAAAACAAAAGCTGTGGCAGGGAAAAGAATCACAGACATAATCTTTGACCTTGAGATAAATAATTTCGACTAATATGCACAGATGTCCCATGCCAGTCAAGGGAACTTTAGCAACCATGCATACACCAATTCAATGGGTTTGCAACAGAATACAGGAGAGTATTTATCAATGCTACGTTGATAATGATATATACAATGAATATACATTCTGTCTGTTATTGCAACAATGTTCTCTTAATGATTAAGCTTAAGGGAATGGGCATGGACACTAGCTTTGTTTATTCCTGAATGTATTTCTTGCTGTGTACTATCTTGTAGATTATGTATATTAGGGTTCATAGCAATTCTGGAAATCCTAGACAGTGAGCATAGTCAAGGAATCTTATTCAATACCTATCAATGTCTCAGAAAACAAACTTGTAGCCAACAAAGCATTTCCATTACCTCATATATGCTTTTCTACAAAGTGGTTGCTTCATTTGTGGATCAAAGCTGCTTTGTGGCATTATCTATGTTCATAAAAGTATATGTGCTCCTGTGAAATATTTCAGGTAACTTATATCATATATTTCTTTGCTATTTATTTCTTTGCAAGCAACTCATAGGAGTGCCTTCAAAGTCGCATTTTAAAGCAAATATAAAGTTAATTTTGTTGTTCATAACCCACCTTTTGTTATACTCAATTTACTATGTTCTTTGTCGGTATTGTTAACATGCAAAATAGGGGTTTATTTGAGTTGCTTATTGGCTATGAATCCTGTTTACTAGGTATGTTGCTGTCATAGCATTATCCCCGTTGCCAACTGAGAGCTTCTTCATTGCAGAAATAATCTATAAACAGTTCTCTGACATATTTCGCTCTGTTGGTGGAGTTGTGTCTAGAAGAGGAGTTTTGCAACTGCAGAAAGGACTCTGTTGGAAGATTACTTCTCCACAAACCTGGAATAACCTCTCCAGTAGCATCTACAGTATCTGTTAAGTAGATGTTCTTTGACAATAGATGTCAAGTCAGGTGAACAGTAGATATTCTTTGATAAACTCTATTTTAAGACGTTGAGCAAAGCAAATGCTGCCATTGCTAAGATCTCTATGGTTGCAGGAGGTAGTAATATTAGTTTGCCGAAGACTCGCAAACGATTTGCAATAATTCCAAATAAGTTTTTTGAGATTCGTCTGGCCCTACTGTTTTGGAAGTTATATATTCTTTTCTCATCATCTAGGCTTGCTTAAGGGAAAGGTTTCATCATGTAATTCTTTAATGCAAATGCATCATCAGCTACAAATACAAAGTCAGCTTTCTCTTCCCAAAAAAGAAGGCACTCTGGCTATGGCAAGAAATTTTCCTCTCTCTTCATTTTTGTGCAACAGTGCATTTGCCCCAGACTCTACCATCAGATATCCTACCATCAATTCCTATGTTGCTATAAAGGCACTCATGATTAGGACCAGCAACGGCAAAGAGAAAAGTCGATTAGATGTGTTTATAATTATAATATTTCAAGCCTGCTCCAGGTGGTGGTTATATCACCAAGTGTTTGCCGTCTATGGCTCCGATGCAATTTGGAAATTGCGATTTCTCTTCATATGTATTGGCTGCAATTTTCCATTCACTGGCATTTTGGGGTGTTTTGAGATAAAATGGTACAATGCACTTATTGATAGCTCTGCAAACTTGCTTTACAATGTAGAAGATTGCACTCCTTGAGATCCGAATGGGTAAGAAAGAATCTGTATGTCTCCCTAGTTGCAAGAAACCTCAGAGCTAATGTTAGCCTAGCCATAGAGCTTATTGCTTTATGACCAAAGAGTGTTTCTTGGGGAGTAATCTCTTTGTCATTTAGAGAACGTATTTTAGCAACTTGTTCATGATCCATCCTCAGCATTTCCTTGTAGCCTGCACAATCTTCAATGTGCAGTTCCTGAATGATGGTTGCACAATACCCCGGCTGGTTTCTTTCTTTTATCTTCTTTTTATTCTGCTGGCTTCAGATTATTTGGAACATTTAGCGTATTAATCGCTTCTGTATTTATTGTGCCCTGGGAGTATAACTCATCTAATGAGTCATTAATAAGCCGGATGTCACAAGAGAATGGGTTGGATATTGATTTTTTTATAGAACATCGTGCCCTAGGTCTAATACTTCTGAAAATGCTTAAGATCCTTATTTAATGTGGCCTCGTTGTATCTAGAGGATCAGGGATAGAAGTTTAAATTGCTATTTAATAGATTAATAACTTGTTGTGAAAAGGAGTGTTTACTGAGATCTATGACTCTTCCATTGGGGCCTTTTTTAAATCTTAATTTTTTGTAGTTGTGCAAGAACATTTCGTGTGTTTGTTAGAAGTTCTTGAAAGCCACTGTAGTGAACGTAAACATTGTACACTTAGGCCATTTCATACTCGATGCCGATTTTCTTTCTTTCATTCATTCACATTCTTGAGTCACATACCTGGGACATCAACGTACTTCACTCCTGTCATCACATCTGGTCATTCATCTCCTATTTTTCTCCACGTATTCATCGCTACATGAATCTATTCAGTAAACAAATAACAAACACCTAACCCTTCATCTACGCAATTCGTGTTTATTTTGGGTTGTTATCTGTTTATGTATATATTCATGTTATTTATAATATAAAGTCAATCAGAGTAGAGTCAGAGTACCATCAACAACAACGTCTCCTCTCTCTGTTTCCGTGTTCTCTGCACGTTAAATCATGATACCCGCCAATAACTGATCAACGAAGGATGTCACAGAACGAACAGCAGTCTATAGGAAGCAGCATATTCACCTTCCTATACCTCCACCCCCATATCTGGTTGGAGGCATGGGTAGTTTTTTTGGAGGTGATGGTGTTACTGCTTTAGGTGCAATGGTTCTTGATGGTTGTGGTCTTCTAACCGGTTTTGGTTTGAATATCTCAGTATAAGTACGTATCCGTGTATTCTGATACAGGGAAGCCTACGCTGGGGGGGGGGCAAGGGGGACAGCTGCCCCTCCTGCCCCTTCCAAGGACTTAATTATTTTAGTGCAAAAGTGTTTGTAATGTGTCCTCAATAGGAACCTTGCCCCCCCTTCCCTCGGTGCGGGCAGGCGTGTCTGTTCTGATACCTGGGAGGTGCACGTGGTGTTGTAGGTCCTTCGTCTTGCAAACGACTTCGTTTGTTAAATCTTGCTGTGGATCTACCGAATGATACTACAGTGGGGGCAATGGTTTTGTTACTCCTATTAGTCTGTTGCCTTGGCAGTTGTATTTATTGGTTTTGTTATAGTTGATGCCGTTGATGTTGTTGAGATTGTTTTTGTAGATCTAGCCATATACCATATGTTTGTTTTTTATTCTGCCCATTGGCTATGCTCCACCGGAGTTTAAGGTCCTTAGGTCTCTTAGATCTTTGTAGTTCTTGTCTCTATTGTTTACTGTAGTTATTTATAATGTTTTTTATATCGTTCTATTTGTCTGTTGACGCTATTGCTTTAAACTTGAAGTCAGTTAACTCGGTTTCATTCACAGCTGTTGTTGTCGTTGTATTACAGCTTGTGTATTGTACCTGTTGGTGAGAGCGGACACCTCATGCCACGGGGCCATAGCATTACCATCAACTGGATAAAGGTAAAGGAAAATATGTTAAAGGAACGTTGACAGAAGAAGTACAGTTTAATCCAGAAGAAGAGTTTTTTGCCATTCAAGAGGGCAAATATTAGACAATTTTGTGCCGCGTCACACACGACCATGATGGGTCCTCCTATGTCACTAGATGACGTCATTAGCTTCCAGGTATAAGTTCATGGAACCCAATCCTGTGCACTTGTGAAAGCTAAAAGATTATAAAATTGTGTCCGCTTAAGATTAATTTATGTCTTATGTGGCCCATAGACGAACCCGAGTTTGAAACTAATGTTGAACGATAATTGAGATGATACAAGTTGAATAATGAGTCATAGTATTCTAGTCATTAATTAGTCATAGCCCAAATACTATCTCGATTTGCTTTTTGTAAATTCCACCAATCGCTCGTGCAATCTGAAAATTATTACCACAGGTCTTAAACTACCAGAGACATTATCGTTATTTTCATTGACGAAGTGAATTATAGTAGCCAAACATAGAGCCCATTTAATAATTGTCCTTAAGGCCTCATACTAATAGTGGAACTTACATCTAGTATACAAGTTATTTCTACAACTCATGTTCTTAGCTTTGAAAATGACGATATATTTCTGAATTAAGATATGTAAGAAAAAGTATTCAGTTGAAATCTTGCTTCAAAGTAAGGGTTTTATCATCGATTTTCTACTTCATGACAATATATCTGTCAATGAATTTAAGATTCTCAGAAGAATTTTCCCATTTAATGTCCATAAACCACCTATAACGTTGTATCACTATTATTGCTTACTTCAACTTTGCTATGAAATGGGTAAATTACCAGCACTGTGCATATTATAATATATAATTCTATTCTAGCGTATCGTATTGTTCTAAGATTGCAGGGCTTTGAAGAGGCCTAGTACCTCTCTATTGCAAATCGTTTATTCTTCCTCTCTTGAGATCTATGCATTGCAATATCATCGAGGACTCGCATTTCTTTATAGGAATTTCTTCTATATGGACTCGCGTCTTCCCCGAGAATCCCCTTTGAGTCTTTCCTGCTCTCTTTGGCTTGGCTGAGTGCAACTTTTAACAGCAATCCTCGGATTGCCATTAATTCATCATTGGACTTCCTCAATACTTTCATTATGTCATAATTCCATTTCACCTCATCTCCTGTTGCTGCGGTAGTTGTTGGAGGCTTTAATATAAAAACCCCAAGTGCCATGTCTGCCATGAGAACCAAACATAGAATAAGGGTGATTCTAGTTGCCATGCTACCCGTTCTTCAAAATGAATGACTCTACAAAAGAATTTGATTTGGCTTTAATATGCGAGTAAATTTCCTGACAAAACTCTCTGACTACAAGGAGACTTATGGATGCTAATGTGTCCGCCAAATTTCCTGGAATATTTGCCATGATTTAAGCAATAAACAAGCTGTACCATCCCAGGGGCGGATCTAGACCTGGTTGACCGGGTTCAAAAACCCGGTTAAATTTCAAATCTCGATTATGTTTCTTGTAATTGTATGTCGGGCATGGAGTTCGACAAAGCATGAGTTTTTGTCATCTTTCCTGTCATCTATCATCATTGTCTCTCTCCTTACAATTGAGTGGGTGCCAAAATATTCAGATTCCTATAGTTATTGTTTTCTATTCGTATCACAACATAATACACAATTGACCAGAGGAGTGTTTATTCTATATCACTTAGTACATCAAGTGCTTCTACTAATCCTATTTAGCCTCTGATGAATATCTATGGCTCTTGAATTGCGTAAGAGAAGGAATTTTGAACCCGGTGACTCATTCATTCGCAGCTTTGAATCCGGTGAAAACCCTGTCAAAGTTACTCAATACGAATGTCAATAGAATTCCTATAGGTTTCACAGGATTTGACCAGGTTGAGGTTGGAAACTCACTCATGGGAGAGTGCTTAGGCGGTTCTAATGGAACTTTCCCTACATTTAAATGTAGTTAATAACATAAAATAACGAAAGGTCGATATTTTCACTACATCAGTAGAGGTGTCAAATTTTAATGAATTCAGCGAATTGTTGGAGAGAATTGACAAGAACCAATGATGGCGATAATAGTAATATTTAACTAGGTTACATAATGTCATATATTTATCCATCCTACGGCTGGGATGAAATTAGAAATTTAGACAAGTAGATAGTAACCTCAACTGGAAAGTCCATATCAAAGCTCTGTCAACTAAAATCAGCAGAGCAATTGGCTTCTTGAAACATTCCAAAACCTTTTTAACTCGAGATACGCTTAAGACTCTATATACTGGTATTGTTGAGCCGCACTTTAGATACTGCTGCTCTGTTTGGGGAAGCTGTGGTGCGACCGAAAGGAAGCTCTTGCAAAAACTTCAAAATCGAGCAGCAAGGATACTCACAAATAGCCCCTTCGATGCCGATGCTAGGCCACTTCTAAATACTCTTGGGCTAAAAACAATTCAGGAAATGATTGATACTGAAACTACCATCATGGTTTTCAAGGCCCTTAATAGTCTAGCACCAAAGTATCTGTCTGATTTATTCAAAAGAAATTCAGAAAGTCATCTGCGGGTTCTAAGAAATACCAGTTCAGATTTACAACTGCCAAATAAAACAGCAAAAAATGGGCAATTATGTTTCTCGTATAAAGGTGCAAAGTTATGGAATGCCCTTCCACTTGAAATCAAGCAGGCATCTTCCCTACAAATTTTTAAGCAAAAATTTAAGTAGATTTTCTATTTTATCTTACATTTTTTTTTTTTTATACATATTTTAGCTAAATGGAAATTGTTTTTTAAATCTGTTATTTTATATATATATTTTTTTTGTTTTGTATTTGATATATTGTAATGTAAATGGAGGGCCCCTTGTAAACCAGCATTCGCTGAAGGGCCACCCTCCTTAAACGTATGAAAATGAAAATGAAATGAAAATGCTAAAAATGGGCCTGTCTGAAGTCTCAAAAGGGTGTGGTCCGAAAAATGTCACACTGCACTTGGTCACATGATCCGCTGGATTTGCGCCTGCATTCCCGCCCAATTAAACGATATTGTATAGATCAGGTGTCATCTATGCTTCGGCTAGAAGTGATACCGGTGTATATTGCTGTAGGTTTTGCGTATCGATTCAACAAACAGGGGCAAACGGGCTTGAATATTTGTTGCCATAGACGAGCTTATAGAGTCATAAATTCATGGAAATGTATGTGTGTTTCAGATACGCATTATTTCCTACCCGTAGGTTTTGAAAGCTGCAGGTTTTGTTTGAAACTCACATCACCTGGGAATTATTACCTTTCTTTTTAAACTGCCACTCTTGAGTCCCGAATAGGCGGATAAGGTTGGAATAGTAGGCGATTTGAAATTTCCTAGAGACCATATAAACGGGGGGTGGGAATCACCTGGTTGGATGGAAAAAATCGCTAATTATGAAGGCTACCAATGAGTTTCAATACTCATCTTAACCGTAAGCAAATTGAAAGAAACTTTGTACGTTTCTTAATACTCGGTCAAATTCTGGGGTCTGGAATAGGGATGTCCTAGGGAAATTTATTAAAAATTAACAAGCTGATGGGAAGTTTTCCGGGACTCAAGAGTATCTTTGTATACAGTCTATTCATGGAAATTCAGGAAATGGTCCGTAATTGCCAAAGAATGTACACGAAATGTCAGTAATCAATGCCATGCTGCACGAGCCTATCCCCCTTATAATGTA
This sequence comes from Mastigias papua, assembly GCA_964019165.1. Taxonomy (NCBI): domain Eukaryota; kingdom Metazoa; phylum Cnidaria; class Scyphozoa; order Rhizostomeae; family Mastigiidae; genus Mastigias; species Mastigias papua. The sequence continues at coordinate 6,552,783 of OZ025287.1, read as the reverse complement.
ACCATACTTCCAACGAACGGGTAACATTCTTAATATGCTAGGATAAAGAATAAAATCTCGCACGGCTTTCGGTCAATGATGTATATGAAAATATGTACATTAAATCATATTTCTACTACTGTTGTGCATTTGTAACAGAAAGCAAATTTTACATGATCCCTTAAGTATGATGCAAATTATTTTGCGAGTTCTTTAAAGGCAAGCAGCTTTGAAAACCCGTGTAGCTAAGGTTCCCCAGTTACATCAAAGACTTCTAATAGTCTTGATTTGAAAGCAAAAAATCTACTGTAATTTGCCAAGGATTGGAAGTGAGAACCTCAAAACACCAACTTTAATTTCTTTAAACATTTCTACTGAAGCCAGCAGCAATTTATTCTCTTGATCAGTGTTCATTGATTGTCCTATGGTTTTTGCATAACTATACGATTGTTCCAATAGTTTCAAATATACTATTATGTCAATATCTGCCGAAAGTTTTGAAATAACTACTATGACTTAGGCTCTAAACAAGCTCTTAATTCATTATTTAAAAACATATTTAACCAAAACAAGTTTGTTGCAATGAGATTTTGGAGCTTTTAAAACATGACTGTAAGTAAATCAGAATAATTTGCAATTAAGATTACTTCTTACTTCTTATATTCAAACTTCTGTTGCTTTTATACGCACTAAAGAATTAGGAAAGTCCCTATTAATCTTGACCCCCACATATAGAAATCCTTCCATAAATCCCTGGGTGATTTTCAGCTGCTGGATTAAATGTATTTTTGTCAGTTATTTTAGCCAAGCAACTTTTACGAATACACCTGGAGTCAGCTATATCCAAAAAAGCTACAATGTTTTAATAAAGGTTCCAAGATAGTCGATTTATAGCATTATTTACAGCCTTTAATAAAAAAGAAACCAGAAGCAATCATCATAATAGTTGGAACGAATGGTTTGGTGAATGTCTCAATGGCTGAGATGAAGAAATGAATGAAATCCCTTTGCTATTGGATACTGCGATCCATGCTCGATTGCAAAATCATTGTTTCTAAAATTGTAAATGGTGAAGACAAAATTCTTCCATGGAAAGATCAAGGAACTCAACTGCGCTTTGAAGATAATGAGATTGGACATACTACACAAACACAACATAGCATGTATTCACTCGAGTAAGAGATTGTTGCATCTAAGTTTTAAAAACAAAGTCGATGAAAATGCAGCTGTTTGTAAAAACGAAAGCTTTGATATTCCGGCGATAAATAAAACCTAATCTGACAACAAACTTCATTATAAGTTTATCGAGTTAGATGATTTTTCTCTTCATAGATATGACAAGAGCAGGCAAGGAGGTGGTATTGCTTTATATTTCAGGAATACAGTTGGATTTAAGTATCGGGAAGAGCTTCCAAATAAATCGCTTGAATTGATTTGCATAGAAGTAGATTCATTAAAATCATACCCGTTCGTTGTCATAGCTTGTTATAGACCACCTAGTGGACCACCCATCTAATTTTTGCTTTGACAGTCTTCATGAAAACCATAGTTTTATTGATGGAAAGCACAAGGACAGTATTATTCTAGGAGATAGCAACTGGGATTTTTGCAATAGAGACACTATCTGAACTAACTTGTACAGTTACATGCGCTGTACGACCTTTTGGTGTAAAGCAAACAATAAAGAGCATACTAATAATAAGCTAAGTAGCTCAACTTTGATTGATCATTTTGCAACTACAAGCTGCAATAAAATCACTGAGAGATGAGTACTTAAGACTAGTACTAGTGACCAATATCTTGTGTATTGCGCTAGAAAGTTGCATTGTGGCATCAGACACCAGCAAAAATAAATTTCATGTCACCAGTTTAAAAATTTTAATCAAGAGACTGCCCTCTCAGATCTCCCTGAGGTCGATTGGAAGGCACTCGTGGCAAGTGCAAAGGAAATTGATGATGCAGTACGCAAGTGGATCAAATTTTTTTGCTAATTCTTGAAAAGCATGACCCTACTTCCTTAATATTTCCTATAGGGATAAATGCGATATTGTACTTGGGGGCTCATCGAGGAAAGAAGAAATGGTATTTTTTTCGCTGATATGTCTTTTGACATGTACAGGTTTTTTTTATAAGAAAAAAACTTTCTTCCTGAGGCTCAATTTTCTTAACTTGTCACGAATTTGAGGCTGAGATTTTCTTAAGATTTTCTTAACTTTTGCAGGAAAAATCTGGCTGACACAGGCTACTCTGTATTTGTTGGGCCACCATAAGTGTTGATCTTTGTACGAGAGTTTACAAAAATGAGCCAATAGCAATTTCTAGCATGTAAAGAAGACGAACTGTAATTTTCTTGAACTTGAGCCTTGTGAATTTCATAGGATTTTCTTAAGGTTTTGGCTATTTGAGCCTCATTTTCTTATAAACCTTTTTCTTATAAAAAACATGTGATATCTGGTGATCGCAAATCATACTATTTAAATTTATTTTCAGGACATATAATGATGACAACTTACCTGCCATTACAAATCATCACTCCCAGTGTGGTGACAAGAATGCTGAAGCCACGATCTCAAATTTTTAGTAATATAGATGGCCATAGAAATACACCACCAATGCACAATTTTACGTATATTCCAGATTTGAGGTCTAAATTACCCTTTGATGCTGCACCTTCTAGATAGAGCCTCTAAATCTTTATGAACCTAATTGTTTGAATTTAAATTTATCTATTTGGCCATAGGTTTTTATGTCATTGGCCACTACCAGTGAAAGAACTCCTATAGATTTGTGGAGGATATTCTTAGCTGTCAGAAAAGCGATGAATTATTTTTAGGAATTTTCCTATAGGCACATAACAATGTTCAGAAGCCCAACACCCAGAATCAGTTTTGAAACATGTCAGAAAATAAGATGTTTCACACCTCTGAAAAATATATTGCTAAAATTAGAGTGCACCGTGTTTATGGCGATACAACGGGGGATGCAGAAAAGTATTACATCTCACCCAATACTTAGGATGTTTAAGCTACAGATATGTAAAAATAATTCTTAGCTTACATCATATGCAATACAAATCCATAATTTCGGAATCAATGTTGCAATACTTCATTTACTATATCAACTGTACTAAGTAGGTTGATGATACTAGTGCCAATTAAGGCGCATCATTTGCAAGTTACCGTTAAAATCAATGCTTTGTTCAAACTATTCAACTATTGTTGAAAACTAATTATTTTCTTGACCAAGTTTATTTTATAGAAAGTAATGTATTTGTTCGAAAGGAAAGCAATGTGTTGCATTGCATCTTATCAACGATCATTGAAATAATTGTTTGATTTAGAAATGTACACCTGACAGATTCATTCAAAGTGATCTGTAATTCAAGATGTAACGTCTTTTACACTACGTTTTGATACAGTATATCGTTATGTCGTTTATTGTTACTAATGATTAGATGATAAAAGTTGTCCTAGTAGATATGACTAGCTTCACTGTCTTCGTCAAGTTTTGGTATATGTGACCTCCGGTTCTGTTGGCATATTCATAATCTTACTTTTGTCGTCCAATGTACCATCCTAGGATCATTAGAGGAATTCCCAAAGGGCTAATTACAGTATTAGATCTAACTATTCATTTCCAGAAACATCTGGTAACATGACTCTCATAAAACATACAGGCGATTGATCGATAACCTTACCTGCTGTTTCCTGTCTAGAATGAGCGCATCTCTACATACATCAAAGGACCTTCTCTAATATATAAATGATAGAGGTCCAGATTCCTATTCTTTCGTACTACACAGTACTAGAAATTATCACAAGCGCGGCAAGTGAAATACATATGTGCTTTGTCATTTTAGCATAGCGCCCCCTTGCAAAGTCGATGCATGGGCCCTGAAATAAATTCCATTTTATAGAACCCATCTAGTAAACTCTTCAAGCAGTTATCTAACATATTGTGATATTCCAATATAGCAAAATTTTCTAACCCTTTTGAAACCTTATAAGACCGCGAAGTTTTCTTGCAGCTTTGACGAGTATGCTCGTTTACTGCAACATTTGCATTAATAGTCAGCACACAACCAGCATCGAAGTTCCCTTACATTTTCTGAAGCAAAATGATTTCAACAATGCTTGTGTACTCTATTTCTAAGGGGCATCGAGCCACTTTTTGAAACTCCAGAGGCTTTGCCCCCCAAGGTACTTCCTGGCTACAGAGCTGATCTTACGTTAATAAAAACAGTCAACATGCAGTTCCATGCATTATGCTTTGAATTAGCACGTTCTTAACAGTATTATCCCTCAAAGTTCAAATTTGGACCAATATTCAATAAGGGCAGACGTATTAAGTGATTTTCTTACCAAAATAAAATCTGACTATAATTTGGTTTTGTAATGTGCACCTGGAAATGCGACTTGAAGCCTTCTGAACATGCTTTGCAAAATGCTTCTCAATTCTTTTTCAAAACTATGTGAGATCAGTTTTTCTGCCAAAAGAGAGAATACTCTTTACCCCCAAAACATGCTCTCGAAAGAATTCTTGCAATCCCATTGGCTAATTTCGTAGAAAGGTGATTCCTTTCGGAGCCAATTAAGATTTGACGGCTATATGTGTTTAGTTATCAGGACTATGACAATTGTCTTCGCAATATTACATTTATGCACCTTTCAGTTCAGAAGTGAATAAAAACCCTTTAGAAAGACAGCCAGCGACTGCCATGTGCCAAACAAAATCGAAAACGTTTAAATGTAAGGTTTTTATGGTGATTTAAGGTTATCAGTGACGTCACAGAATCTATCATATGTCACAGAATCTACCATATCTACTATCTGTCTGCTATTTATGCATACTGTATATGTAACATAATATTGCGCTTCATTGATGCTTTGTAACCTTCAGATCTGTCTGTTTATATGCCGGTTTCTTAATTTTCACAATTTATTTCCTGAATTATGTTGCATAGCTTTGTTTCCTCTAAATATAACTATCTTCTCATATACCGGTGCCATTTTGGTATACAGTACAATCCCTATCCTTTGAATGCATCTACTGGCATTAAGCAAAAGCGTGAAGTTGTCTAGAACCAACATCATTCCTTCAAGCGCCGAATGTTTCAGTGTAAATCTTCCGATTTATTATAAAGTCAGCATGCAATTGCTTTGGATACTAGAAATATCAAAGAGAGTATTCTTATGTGATGAATGTTTGTCTTGATAATTAGCGAGAAATCAATATAGCCTTTCATGTAACTGCTGCTATGTAGAAATCGCTTCGTCATGATAGCGTCAAGGATATTGCATAAACTTGTGTACTTTGCTTGTGATTCATTGGGGTCCAGCTCATCAGGTCTCCACATTACTTCAAAATTTAGATGTTGGGCTTCTTCATGTAAAACACTACTTTCTTGCTCTTTTAGTAGGTAGGCCATTAAACAGACTATTTGCCTGATTAGGGTCAAATAAGTGATCCATTTCATTCTCAATCAGATCATTTCTGAATGAAGTCGCCAAAATTTTATATTATTTACTATGGTTCTATCTTATTACTATCGAGCGGTCTGCATTTCCTTTATTCAATCAAGTATTCAATCTTAAACCAGTAAAGGATAGACGTATGTGGATTAGCGATTAAGACTGTGCTTTGGCATGAACGAAGTGAACAGAGAGGTCTCTGTGGTCTAAGTGTCTTAAAGGCATATGACTGTCTACCGCATTATTTACTTGCTCTCAAGCTGGAGGCATACTGCTTTGAAATTGACAGTCTAAAACTGGTGCACAGTTAACTTTCCGACAGTAAGCAGAGGGTCAAAATATGCACTAGAAGTAGCTACTAGAAAAAATATCAAAAGGAGTTCCACAGGGGTCTGTATATGGCCCAATTTTATTTTAGCATCTTGATTGACGACCTTTTTATGCTATAGGGCACTCTCAGGTTTGCAACTTTTCTTAAAGATACCACAATCGTTGCATATGGTAGCCATCTGCGTTGAAAATGATATGAAAGAAACGATGAACTGGTAGAGAAGAATGAAATGGTTGCAAGCCAAAAAAAATTCCGTTTAAGTTTTTTCGGCTCAATGAGGGCCCCGACTTATTTGTTGATATCCATGAGGACATCAATATGAGGCCACGTGGTGTGAAAATCTCAGGTGTCACCATTGACTCACAACTTAGCTTTGATAGGCACATGAAAACTCTCTGCCAAGAGACTTGAAGAAATGTTAAAGCTTCATCAAGTGTTTCAAGGAACATGGATTCCCAAAAGGCTTGCCTACTTAACGACTCATATATTCATACAAATTATAATTACTGCCTGATGTCTATTAATTTTGCCTGCTTTTCAATGGCACATATTACGTTCATGTGATTTTGTAACTGAATATAATGTATTTTCCGTCTTGACATATTTCATACTCTATACTATGCACTTAAATGAACTACTCTCTTCTATTATCATTCCTCCAATCATTACACTTCTTTCCAGGCAAATCTATGCTTAGCGCAACCTTTTTTTACGCTTGGTTTGAATTTAGCTTTTCTTCTAGCAAGCACCTTACCCTCCCAGACCTTTGGAAAGCGGGTGGTCAGAGATGTTTTCATTCAAAAGGGCTAGTTTCTGGAATAGGATGAAAGTCGAGAAGAATAGACAACCCTCGCTCAAGAGATTCGTAGAAGGGATGACGAAGCCTCCGGTGTAGGAATAAGAAATAATATTTCAATTTTGTTATGTTATTAAATTACTTAAATTTGTTTCTCTAGAACTCTGTTTGCACCATATTATAATTACTATATTTAGCATAGTTTTACCTAATTTAACTGTATTGTTCAATACAAAATACTTTCTTTGTAACTGAGGGGCTACCTTTCATAAAACTTTGAAATGAGAAATGAGAGGAGACCTTTCCTACTCAGCAAAGCATCGGTGAAGAGAAAACTTTAATGCATGCAATAAAACTTGAAATTTAGTCAACTATTGCGAAGAATCGCTATCTTGTCACCGACAGCATGTTGTGAGTGTGCCTATTACAAGTTTGGTTGTCACCATTGAGTTAGCGATGCATATTCGTTGCATCACCGACTAGGAAAAGCTACATGGACACCTGGCTTTAGATCTAATGAATTTTTTATAAATCGCAGACTAGAATATATATCTGGACCAATACTTTATGGCAAACACTTATTGCACCTCTACTGCATTAAAATGTTCTAAAAGAAGCCAACTATTAGAGTAAAGCTAAAGGGATAATTATGAATGAAAACTTCCAGAATTGCACCTTGCTACCCGCAAAATATTGTGTTGCATTATTTATTATTTAAGAAAGCAGTCTTCATACGTGGCTCTGAAACATTTACTTTTGAATATCTAGATGACCTGAGAATTCGAAATAGATAGTAATCTTACCAGAAATCGTTAGGATGCTTGTACGACTGAGCTCCTTGTTGTTGACTTGTAAGGCTCCTTTAACATCTCTTAGTATTTATACTTTTATCAATCTGTACATCATGCCATTCAACAAAAGGAAGACAGATGTCACTTGGTATCACCTGAAATGCTGCCTGAAACAGGGGGTTGTTCAGAATCATAAACAAAGTACAAACACAATAGAAAGCAAACCATTTGGAACAACTTCATTTGCCTATGCAGCACCAAATGAATGGAGTCTACTTCCAGAAACTTAAAAATTGCAACGCATTGAATAATTGAAAAGCTTATCGATCAAACTATTTCAAGATTTCATACATAAATTAGCATGAAGATGTGTTTCCTAAAAAGCTATTATGATTTTGGGTTTTCATAGACAACAACATCAATTGCTTTCATCAGTAGTATTGTAAAGCTCAACACAAAAAACTGCTGTGTGCTTGTTATATGATTTATACACTATTTAGGCGACCTCTCTGTACAGAATTTATACTGTTATTAGTCTAAGACAGATTCCAAAGAATGAATACCTTGCATCAGTTCCATTGACACTATAATGGAATGTTGCGTAGAGAAATAAACCGGATAATATAATTGGAGGATTACTTTTCATGGAAATCAATGCTAAACTATTTTTGTCCCTATAGCACATTAACCTAGTATGTACCAAGTTACATTACAACCATAAATTGACAAATTTCTGAGGCTTGAAATGCATAGAAAGCTTTTTTGCATTAAATGGTGTAGCATACTGAAAATTACACGATGATGCCTATGGTAATTAAGAGTGTACCAATCAATAATTAACTTTATTTTAGGATGTTTAGGAAGATGAATAGCTTTGGTTTGAGGCATCCATGTGGTTTATTCAGATTACTAAATTTGCACGAGATCTCAGCAATTCATTAGCTGAAATCACCATTGATCGTAAACATATATTTGCGCTAGTTTTAATGATTTTATCAATTCATTTCTTTCAAGTGCTAATTACCTAGCGTGAGAATATTAGCTCTTGGCTACATGAGGAAATGCCGTGATACAGAGACTACTGTAGTGCTTGATTTCATCCTTTTGTAAGGTTAACGTTTAAAGACAGTTTTAATGTCGTTCATAGCCAGAACAAGACTACATTGTGCCCACGGAGGATATAGAATACTGTAACTTTTTATTTTGCAATGACAAAAAGATTAAATGAATGATATGCTAAGACGCAAAATTTGCAAGGATAATTGATCAAAATAGTCATGCAATTTATTAAGCTTTAAAGCTTACTCTTTGACTATTGAAATTTTTTCATGAAAATGACGACAGAAGTCTATGTTTTTTTCTATTTGCTGAGAAATCCAAACAAGATCACTTTGACTAAATAAGTCTTTTATCAAAATCTTCTATCTGCACTTTACTGAAGCTATACACTATCTGCCTACTTTATAATTCTATGTAGTTTGTTACATATCTGTTTTTCATTACCTCTTAAGTTTGGACCTAGTTCTGTACCATCTATACCCTTGCCGCAACAAGAGACTACTTTAGAGTTAAGTTATAAAATTTCTTTCATTTTAACTCAGATTTTCTTGTCGATGTACATATATATATATATATATATAAATATATATATATATATATATATATATATATATATATATATATATATATATATATATATATATATATATATATATATATATTTATATATATATGTACACTCAAATTGCTCCAATCATAAAGAAATTTTTAAAGACATAAATAGACCCTCAAGAAAAAATTCCAACTCTTAATACGTGTCGGCACAAGCATTCATCAGTTATCAACTGATGAAGGCTTGTGCCGAAACGTATTAAGAGTTGGAATTTTTCTTGAGGGTCTATCTATATATATATATATATATATATATATATATATATATATATATATATATATATATATATATATATATATATATATATATATATATATATATATATATATATATATATATATATATATATATATACAACCATATAAAATCTGATTTAATTTGAAAATATTTCTATTAAAGAACTATGTTCAGATTAAGAACTGTCTATCGCTTTGTTCACTATGACAAAACTTGCCAAGGTTAGTCTTACTCACACTTTTCGTCGAAAACCCACCGCATTCATAGATGAATTTGTTTCCGAGGACAAGGCCAGTCGCAATGGCAGGGACATGGGGGCATCACACCTCCCTGACAAGAAATACTTCATTGGCAACGTAAGCTTTTCTAGTGGCAAGTTACTATGACCTGTGTTAGTTAATTGAGTCTTGTTTGCACCTATTTTAGACATCCCGAGTACCCTAGCATGTTCATCAATAAAGTTAGAGGCGTGTAGAAGAGTTTCTGCTGTCCTATCAGAAGACACCCCAGTTCTTTGCTAGTACCACCTCATTGTCAGCAAATGTATATTTTCAGGGCCACCCAGAAGCATCATTGCGACGGTCATTCAAGGACTTCGGGTACCTTACATTGTAGAGAATTAAGCAAGTACGCTGTTCCTGATTGTAGCTAAGTCACAAGGTCCGTTATTGGTCGAAGAAAATATATGAGAATCCACCACTGCTCCATAAGATATTTCCTTTGTCCCACTATATAAAGCAGTGCATATATCTGATAGAACTGTGGTACTGATTTGAAAGCACAGTGTGGAGTAAAACTGATTCCATTGCAATAAATGAAAATTAAGAACTTCAGAATTGGACGAAAAGAATATACAGAGTTGATTCCTTTTATCTTGAGTCATCAAGTGAACTGACTGTTCCCTTACCACCCTTCCACAGATAAACAAAAGAAATTAATTTGCATTGATAATGAAAGGAGAGCCCAGTCGGATTGTGCTGGCAAGTCGTGTAATAACATTTAGACTACTCAGTCTTCCATCGTTGAGAAATACATCTAATCAATATATTCCAATTTCAGAAAATAATTTCCCTTGGATAGAACATAATAACAGAATTTTGAATAGGATTTCAGACATGCTCCGACAGCAGCTGCTAAGACATGGCGTTTTCTTCAGCTAGAATTCTGCAAACATGTGGGAAACGTATGCATTAAGCTGTATATTGACTTAGAGCGGTACTACTATGTTCAGAAAATTAATGTCTCTGAAGGTAATATTGCGGAGACATACGAAGCACAAGATTACCAGGTAAATTATAATCACAATCCATTAATGTTGACCGCTTCGACGCTTAAAACCGGATGCATATGAAATTATGACTAAGAAAGGAACTCTCGATGCCATTCATCAGTACTTTTGTTGTGGTGGGAAATTTTGAAACTGCAATTTGAAGATTCTCATAACCTCTCTTTCAGGAAAGTACTGAGTAAACTCAAGGCCTCAAGATTCAATTATAGTAAAGTCTAGACATCATTGATTATGGAGCAATTGGAAATTTAAAACTTCTATGACTTGGAGAGATGGCATTAGTTTGATCTATTTTCGCCATTGATCTTGCTACTTATGGAGAGTTGCCTTGGCTTAAAGTGAAATAGTTTACAAAATAGACATGACTGAAGTATAACAAGTAACACTACTCTTTACTCATTGCCAGGCTGACATGCTGTAGTTGTGGGAATAGTGTCAGAGCAAGGATTGCAACTTTACAAGCTAAATCCATATTCATTAGTCATATTGCAGACCGGTAGACAGCACGGGGCAGGGACAGTGGTCAGTGTCCCAGTAATTCGTAAAATGTTGGAAATGCTTGTTGAAAGTATTGTATACTGGAAATAATTTAAGCAGTTATAATAAACTAAATTCTATATCTCTGCATTAGGGACATGACTTGCGACACCTAACTGAACTTTGAAGCCTGGTTAGAACATCTAGATAATTAAGAACAATAGAACCTTGTCGGAAAATGTAGCTGCATATTCGGTAACTCTGATCTGTCTAAGTCAAAGTCTGGGAGATGGTTTTTAAGCAATTCTGCAAGGTAAGGTATGATTTCAAACAATTTCTGTTGCATCAGATCCAACTATGGATGGCCCTTCTATATCACCATAAGATATCATCTACCCCAGGTGTTGTCACTGATCCCTGTAAATGAGTGTAAATTTGTTTGTGATTTATATATCAGAATATCTAAACAAGAAGGGACATTAAAATGGAGTCCTGTTGGTATGTCACCAATTTTGCTAAGGTTTCTTGTCGGTAGATTATTGCCTTACATCCCCAGTAAAGGAGGGCACGCTATGCCAATTCTCAGCATAGGTGGATACCAATCATATTTTAGTCGAAACGCTCGTCTATCCATTGAAAAGATGCACCTCTGCTGGCACAATTGTCTATTTGACATCCATGCAGTGGACGATTACTACAAAGATATCAATAATTTCATAAGCCACCGTTCTCTATAATCTTAGTGAATCTTTATGTTTACAAAGTGCGTTTCCGTAATTCACATTGCTCCCTCCCATTCATATGAAAACGGATGAGAAGTATTTGTTTTTGTCCTTCGCTCAAACTGCTCTGCTATGAAAAAGGATATTTTTTAACATGCACTTTGAAAAGAGAGACTTGTGAGAGCGCTAGCAAAAGTCTTATTGTCACAGCGTTTCCCATTCTTAGAGTATCAATGTGAAAACTTTAGAGAAAAGTTTATAGTTTTCATAGTGTTTTCAACTGTATTCAGAGCACTATAAAAAGTTTAAACGGATCCAAATGATTAATAGGAATACGGAGCAGTGTGAATAAAGCCATAGTACTCGCTAACGCCCAGTTCTGAGAATTAATGATTTTGAGTACGTTTCGTCTCAAGGTACTGTTATAACACAAATATGATAAGTGGTTTCGTAGTTCTCTATAGGCCCTAAACGCATTATCAAATGAAAAGTAAGTAAATATGACTGTATATCGCCAAAGTAGCCCACACATACAGAGACGAATCATTGCACGATTTAACAATAAATTTCCGAGAAATTCAAGTTGAATCATTCATCTTCGAACCAATGCCATGGTAACTAGAATATAGTAATGCAACCGAGTAATCATTCTTGAAGCCAGAAGGCGAGATAGAAGATGCTATAAGCATTGGTTAGTAAGATGTTATAAACTCCTCGATTCAGGAAAACGAGAACAATGGCTAGCAAACTAATTCCATCTACCAAATGCTGTAATCTCTGAAAACGGGTCCCCAAGTCCATGTACCCAGTATGATCTCCTGCTGTCATGTTTAACAGTGAACCATGCAATAATCTCATTTCATCAAAGGTAATTACTATATATCATTCTGCACCAGATAACACTGTGGCAGCCTTTCCATCTTGCTGATGATATCACTGTTAAATCCTGGCTTTGATGAAAATTAATGTTTGTAATTTCTGAGGCGCCTTTGGCTTGGAAGGATGAGCATGTCAGAAAGTTCATCATAGGCACTCGAGATTTTTGATTGTATGATAAGAAAGAATAGTATGAATTGTGGGTGATATCTTCTTGCTATTGGCTATACCAGGACAAACCTTTGTTGCTCTCCCCACATTAGTTTCATGTGAGGGCTTATTGCAACCTTGGTTGTTGCTCAAAGTTAAAGTTAAATCTAAGTGTAGTTCATTATTGAAAGTAAATCAATTTCGTTAATCTCTTACGTTACTTTCTTCAAATGAAATTCCAGTTGGTTACATTTTAGCTTATTGTCCCTTATTTTGACAATCAGCTTTCCATGGTACATGCTGAAAGAGGTGCCCTCTACTTTGTTGGCTAGGTTGGTTTGTTTTGTCAAATTTTAATAGCTTTGTTTTTGTTGCTAAGTCAAAGATTTACAGGAGCAGCAAAGATTATTTAACTCTCTTTTAATGGAAATACTCCAGTTCTTGCTTCTCTTCATATTGTGGCAAATAAAAAGCTGTTCATTGGGATGAAAAGTTGGTCTATTTGGTATTACATACGTAATGGCATCAGTGCTAGACACCTCACTTTCTACACAGTTACAGGTCGTTGCATTACTTACAATAGACAGAAAATTGCTGAAAGCAGATTCTTGAATAATTGGCATATTTATGCCAGCTACTATTTATGCCAACTAGCAGTAAGGTAACTGGTAATTTTGACAAAGAATCTAGATACCCAAGCTCCTGTGCAAGCTCATAAACCCAAGGAAGAATAAATGCAGTTTGAACTGCTTGCACTAAAATTGAGAATGATTTATAGGGCCAGTTGTTCAACAAATATTGACTTAGTATGTCTTACAGGCAATGGTCGCGATCCCTTCAACTTTGTGCCATCATAAGATCTTCAAATTCATTAACACCTTCAGAGTTAAAATTTAATTCAAATAAACAGATTTGTTCTCTCCACATTGTCCTTCAAGAGCGCTCTTCCTTGTGTGAGTTCAGCACATAATAAGACGAATCCATTCACTCCTTGCAGTTATCTTTCCTCCTTTGTTTCGTCGCTATCTTCTTCACGTGGAGAGGAAATATGGAAGTAGGAAAATTGTGGTTTGGTAGGATCTTTGTGTCTTCCATTCAAATCATTTTTCCTGTTATTATTACATCCAATAATCCAGTAACTGCAAGTGAAGAAGTATAAAAATGCCATGTCTATTGTCATTGCAATGCGCTTCACAATTGAACCTTGTGATTGCCACTTTTAGGGCAAACTAGACGTATTACTCATCATATCACGTGTATCTGCATCTGGCTATGTATTTCGGTTCACCTTTCATTTCATTTCATTTCAACATATTTTTACACGATAACCCTTCATCTAATTTGAAATATACTACATAATACACAAGTATAATTCAAGATATAGCCTATATTAAGAAAGAAAAATATGATATTACTAAAACTGATCTTCCAAGGGGTCTTATTTGAGTTGCTTTCAGCTCATCAAACATATTTTCAACTTTTATTTTGAAATGGTCCAGCTAGGAAGTTTCCGTATGCTTAGGGGGATTTCATTCCAGATTTTAAGACCTGAGTACGAACATCCTTTTAGGTATAATCTAGGTTATACTTAGGAATCTGGATATTCCTGCAAAATCGTGTATTTTATCTAGAGTAATGAGATTTGAGATGGAATTTGTTCCATACATTTTCTGGACAGAGCCTGTTAAATATGTTATATACAAAAACGGCACTATCAAATGTAATAAGTTGTTTAACAGTTAGGAGATTTGGCGACCAGTTCCCTTTAATCCTGGACGCATGAATCATAGAAATGGCTCTGTCCTGGATTTGTTGAAGGGATTCCATTTCTGAGCTTGGTAGACTACCCCAAATTACATCACCATACCCCATGTGGCTTTCCACTAGGGCTCGGTGTACATTGCTTAGTGCAGACTGAGCGAGAATGTTTTTCAGTTGTTTTAGAGATTCAAGACTGCCACTAATTTTGTTGTGAACAGTTTCGAATTGTCGTTCACAACTTAACCCTTCTTCCACAATAATCGCTAGTGATTTGGTATTCGTCGCCCATTATAAATTGTAGCCATTCAGTTTCCATGGCTCCTATAGCTCGACTTTATTTGTTTTACGAGGGTGTACAATTATCATGTATTCTGTTTTTTTTTGGGATTGGCACCTAGTATATTTACCCGCATCCATGTAGAGATATTGGATAATTCCATTAGGGCAATTTAGACTAGGTCTTCGACATTAGTGGATAGTATGGTCATATGAGTATCATATGCATAGAGACCTGCCTTAGATTCTATCAGGTATTTTTCAAAATCATTCAAGGATATTATAAAGAAAGGAGGGCCAAGACATGAGCCTAGTAGGATACCACAAGTTACTGTTTTAGCCCCCGACTCACACCCATTTCTGACCCTGTTTTCTATTCGGATATAATCGGAACCAATTCCCAGCAATATCTCGAACGCCGTATTTCTTCAACTCTCCTAGCAAAATTTTTTGGCTAACAGTATCAAATGGCTTTTTAAGTCGGCAAAATATTGTTAAATTGAGTTTCTAGTCGTCAGTATTCTCATACCAGTTGTTCGTGCCATCGACCAATGATGTGATTGCTGAACAACATTTTTGAAGGCTGACTGAAACATTGCTAGGGCCTTGGTTGCCTTCAAATATTCATAGGTTTGATTCTGAACAACTCTTTCAAGAATCCTGGTGAGCCTCTTTTCTAGATCCTGATTTGAAAGTTAGGGTTACTTTGACCACTTTCCAGATTTCCTATTCCCAAGTAACAGTTGAAAATCATAGTTAATAGGTGATTTATGAGATCTGTGGCATGTTTTGTTAACATTATTGAAATTTCATCAGGCCTAGGAACCTTGCCATTTCTTGCTGTTCTATGGCGTTAAGAACATAGTTTCTATCAATGGGGGTTAAAGCTCAACGAACTTTGTTCATGAACAATATTTTTTAAGCAGATCATAATTATGATTTTGCAAAATTTGATCCACTAGTCCAGGCTCCACTGAAACCAAAATGATGATTAAATGCCTGTACTATACCCTTTTCCCTGCTTCGTCTCTTTCCTTCAATTATTAATGTCGTCGGTATCGTTGACTTCAATCATCTATCTAAAATTTTTTCAATGGTCTGCCATATATTGTTCTGCCAAATTTCGGTCATTAGCTGCCGTTTCATACTCTGACTAGTGTCGGATGAAAAGACTTTCGGTAAGTCTAGAAAATTTTGCCGCTTTTTTAACTGTAATGCAGTTGTGTAGTACTAAAAGTCTATTCACGTATTTTCGGCGGAGGTACTCCAGAAGCAGATCGGGGATCTGAACAAAACAATGAAGCTACGAGGTAAGATCAGAAGCCCGTGTTTTTAGACCTTGTGCAAGGCACAGCCCTTCCATTGAAGGTGAATTTCTCAACGATGAAGTTGAAAAGATCAACACACAAATTTGGCACACAGAAAACGTGCTGACAAACCCCAATGGATCAATATTCGCAACTTTACGTCATTATTTAAATTATTTCGATTTTACCGGTACCTTTCGGAAATTGGTCAGTGTACTGAAATTGAGTGACAAGGAAAAAGCACATTGTAAACCTTTCGGATTTTCCTCTCTCTGATACGGAAAGCTTTAATTTAATCAATGCCCTTGATTTTCATTTTCAACCAAAAAGTATTAACAGAGAGAAGCTTTTTTTCAGAATTTCTATATGCTCACTTTCCCATGTAAAAGCCAATTTCATCCAACGAGCTCAATTCCCAAAAGGCCAAGCTAAGCGATTTGGCACATGCTTACTGAGGAACTCCATTCGACCTAGGAGATTTCATTCTCCATAAAGAACATTTTCAGGCTATAATATCATTACCTTTCAAAGAAAAAATCCTAATAACAAAACCTGATAGAGGATCTAGTGTCGTCATCTTAGGCAAACGTAATTACGTTTGAAAGATGGGCAATATTCTCAACGACAAAACCAACCTTTGAACATGGACGGTCTTCAGATGCACTAGAATATGGTCAAGAACGAGAAGAAGTTACAAAAACCTCTCTTAGATTTAGGAAGCCAAAACTTCCTAACTGATATTTATGATAGGATTTGACACGCAGGCCCACAGTGCCCACGTATGTATGGCTTGTCCAAAGCACACAAAGAAGACATCCCACTTAGGCATTTGATTGATGATTGGCTTCTCTTAACATGAACTTGCAGAGTGGTTAGGAGAAACTTGGCACATGTCCTAAAATTAAACTCCTCACGTTGCATAGAGAGACTACTTTATATTTGCCAACTTTATTCAAAACTGCAATCTTGAACCTGCCAAAGCATTTCTATGTTCTTTTGGCATTAGTAGTCTGTTCACAAATGTGCCATTTGATGAGGCCATAGGGATTTGTGCAAATGCTTTGTATCGAGATCACCTTGATTGCCTCCACTCTCCGAAAGACACTTTTAAAGAATTGATGCTAATTGATACGCAAGGAGTGGAATTTAGTCTCAACAACCAGATGTCTATTTAGACGGTTGGGCGAGCTTTGGCAAAACTTGTCAAGGGCTTTCATGAACGAGACTATCCGACAGCACTGTAAAGTCAGGTGACTTCTTTCAAAAGGTGGACGGTGCTATTGCCATCTTTGTTACTGAGTTGTATTGTTACCGTCTCAACTTGCTACACCTAGTTGTAATATTCAGGGGTTGACATAAAATAAAATAAGATAATGTAACATGCTAATTTTTATCGCATAGTAAATGCCGAAAATTTCAAAGACATTTAGCGCTGACAGTTGGAAGTTTGAGTTTGGAAGCTGAATGCTTGATTTTAATAGTTGAAAGTTTGACAGTTAGAAATGTGAGTTTACAGTTGGAAGTCTCATTTTGAAAGTTGAATATTTGAACTTTTCTTAGATCACTATGGCTTTCTTCCATTACGATCAGCAGCCTGAGTAGATTTGATAGTATCCTCCATGCATTTAATATTTTATGGAGTATCACCAGATTTATGCGAATTATAACAAACACAAAGCAATGCGTCATAAACTATTGTTTATGTCGAATTCTTCTCCAGCAAGACTTATTCCAGGCACACTCCAAACATAATCTATAACGCCCATCCACTAATGCCAGACATGATCCATAACGCCCGGCATACTCCATATTAATGCTAGACAAGTCGCATGAGGTCTAATTTCAGTAAACATATCACGTGTCCTGCTTAAAACAATCATAGAGATTTGGAAACAATACACTTATTACCATGCAAGGGTGAATCTAGATATTTCCACATGATATCGGGAAGAGAGCTGTGATTATCTTGTGTACAAAAGCCCTCTGCTCTTGCGCAAAATATGCTTCACACACGGTCGCTGTGAGGCGTTTGAGAAATACAGCGATGGGGTAGGGTTATCACCTACATTTTTTCTCCTTATAGATCTATTCGTCTCTATTTTACAGCTTCAACCTAGAGTAAATCTAGAGCAAAATCTAGGAAAAATCTAGAGTAAAAGCACTGTACTTATTAGCTTTCTCACTTAGTGACAATTTGTCATTCTCTGCATTTGGGATTTCCATAAGTTTTTGCACTTATAGTCTATAAGTCAGTCTAAAGATTTTATCAATTTCTTTTGTAATATTTCAAACTTTCCATGAATTTGGTACATTATTAGCTATATTCATGTTAAACTATATAGTTGTAATCTAGCGTATAGTATCTACTCCAACATTGTAGACAGCTGAAGAGGCCTGGTATCATACTATGCCATATCGTTCTTTCTTGCTATCGTCATATCTAAGTTTTGCAATATCATCGAGCAGTTGCATTTCTTGATAGGAATCTCTGTTATATGGACCGAAATTGTCTGCTTCAAGAATCCCCTCCGAGCCTTCCCAACTCTTTTTGGTTTGACTGCGTGTGACTTTCAGCAGCAATTCTTGGATTGCCTTTACTTCTGCATTTGATTTTCTCAATACCTCCATTATGTCATACTTCGATTTCACCTCATCTTCAAGTGGTTTGGCAGGCTTGACGACTCTTCTCCTTGGAAGTCTTACTATGATCACACCCAAAGCCATTTCAGCCATGAGGATCCAATGTAGAATATGGATGAATCTCCTTGCCATGATTTCTCTTCTTCATCAAATTAATCTACAAAAGAATTTGATTTGGCTTTAATACGCTTGTTAAATTTCCAGATGAAACTTTCTGACTACGATATATTTGATAAATCATTAAATTTTGCATTTTTAAAATCATTTAGTGTTATTACTGAATATTGCTAAGCACATCTTCAGATTTGCAGGAAGATTGTAGCAAGCATGTGAAGAGGCTAAAATTATTGGACGGATGAGAGAACTTCTATTGGCCGCATTACAGTACTCGGCAAAAGTCCTAGGGACACTTAGAAAACACTGATAACAAACCACTTTCCTCTATATATTGTCATAGTTGCTACAACACGCAACCCATTTCCCCCTAGAACACTGTTGGTTCGTTGTGGGACACGTGAAGTTGCCGTGCAAGCAAAATTGTCCCATTATCGCATGTACTTCTCCAAAAAACCCACCATTTTTCAGGAGGAGAGGGGGATTAAAGTTCATTGCAGAATACATAAAGTGCAATGTGTCCCAGGACGTCTGGCGACTATTTTAGGTACCTTTGTCAGTCTACGATGTAGCTCGACTAGCAACATAGAAGGTAAGGTAAAATAAAGCCTGAAAGGAAAAGTGTTTATGAATATGTCTATAATGAAAACTGTTGGTTTTATTCAAATCAATTATAATTGCAAATCTCACTATTGAAAAGTAAATTGTAACTGGCTAGCCTGGATTGCTCTACAAGGAAAAAGATAAATAACAAGTCTATTATACCAATAATAACTCAAAGCAAGCAGAGAAAAAACATATATACAAATAAACTTAGAATTAAAATAGATTAGGGGCCTGTCCATGCTTTATCTCTACAGCAGAAGATATAGTACGTGGTACGAATTGGGATAGCAGATAATTCTGAAGTCAGACAGTGTTTTATAATTTTTGTCAACGAGGAGACAGTCGCACGCATCAAGAAACAAAATGCATGAATTTGCAAGGATGCCAAGAGAGCTCACGGAGAGATTAACAAAAGTGACAGGTTTGTGCTGACTACTCAGACCTGAAACTAACTTTGAACACTTAAAGCTTTTCCTTTCTGCATTACTTTTACGAGTTGTTTTAAATCCTACTGTGAGTTCTAGAAAATACAAGCAGTGGTCATTAATTCTTATAAGTAAATCAGGAAACAAATCAAGATGAACTATGCAACCTGCCACAACACGGAGGAAAGTTTACGGAGGAAGACAGAAGTAGAGGTCAGATGATTGGATTAGGTTCCGAAGGCAAAAATGTTTAGGAGAATGTGGAGTATTATTTAGGTATTTTATGGTAAAGTTGAAGATATTGGTTAGCAGATTGTTCTGTACTCCTAACGCATGACTCAGTCTTTGCTTCTAAAATTGATCAAAATTATGTTCCCTTCAGTTTCTATTGTCTTTACGTGGTTTGATTGGCAAGTGAGGATGTAAACAAATGAAATGATTGGTTGAAAAACTTTTCCCCCTTGCTACCAGCAAGCGTATTAGTACTGCAGTGAAATATTTGTAACTGATATTGATAGGAGGTTTAATGACAAGTAAGTAGGAAGCTTCCAATCTGTGACTTTTTGCGAATTCTTTAACGATACAATGTTTAGGAAACCCATGAAACTAAGTTATCCTATGAACATCAAAGATTTTCAACAGTCTTGAATTTGAGGCAAGAAAAATCTAAGGTAATTTTGTCAAATGTACTACCGAATAACAAAGTAGTCAAGGCTTGAGAGACAGTCTGCCTGCCAGGATGAAAAGTGATCATATAAACAGGCCTTAAGAATATAGTTTATAAAACTATTTGAGCTGAACATTGTTGAAACTTAAGAATAGTTTAAGAATAATGATGGGTCCAAGCTTTGTGACGATTTAAAGCTTGTTTTCATACGAAGTTTGTTGAAGTTTCTCTTATTCGGATTGGGAGTAAATACTTTAAGATGTGACTCAGAAACGCGGAGAGGAGTGTCCATTTCACACTTTTATTATAAGAATAACATCTCTACGAATACTACTTCTCTAAGTTGTTGAGATTTAAAAATAATTTAAGTTTCAATAATAATTCAAATTAATATAACCATTACATCTTGCTTCTATGTTATGAAGCCCTTTGCAGTTTATAATACTAGGGTCATGCTACCATCTGCTAGAAATGATAGCGTTCCTACCACTCAAAAATGATCTGTAGTTTACGAATTTTCGTGCCTATGTAAAACTCGGTACGTAGGGCGCACTACCCAGAGGCTAGCAGACAGAATAAAACAACATATACCCACGAGCATCAGGAAGAAAAACACTACAATAAGAGAACAGCCACCTCGTATGTGTAAAAACTCTAATTCTAAAATGAAAAGTGATTCGGCCATAGGACAGCATCTTATTACAAATCCAGAATGCGCCAAGATATATACAGACGATAATTTCCGGACCATAGGGCAAGCAAGATCGTCCTTTCATTTAAGTGTTTTGGAATCAGTTTACATTAAGACTCAAAACCCAATCTTGTATAGACAAAAAGTGTTCGTTTTCTCACTTAGACTCTTCAAGTATACAATTGTGAATAGGTGCCAATTGGCCAATCATAGGGCCAAATTTCAATGTCAATTTCAATTTCAATTTCAATTTATATATAAGAGGGTAACCCTTCAGCAAGCGCTAGGGGGCCCTCAGCTAAAAGCTTACAATTTAATGATATACTAAATTAAATTAAAAGTAAAATACAAGTTAAAATAATACTCAAGTATACAATATTAAAATCTATGAAGAAGGAGACAAAATTAAATGCTAGAAAAAATCTTATTTATATGGATGCTTTAAAGCTATATAATGTTACGGCTTGTTTGGAGTCAGCTGAGAGGCTATTCCAATATTTTACACCTCGGAACGAGAAGCATTTCTGTCCATTTACAGTTTTGTATAATGGCAGCTTCAAATTAGTAGAGGTGTTTCGAAGGGTGTGAAGGGATCCTTGTGAATTTTTCGAAAAAGTTCGGTTAAATATTGAGGAGCAAGACCATTTAATGTCTTAAATACCAAGACCTTTGTCTCATAACTAATTAGCTCCTCAATTGTTTTCCATACTAAATTTTCAATTAGCGGCAGGGCTGAGGTGTTAAAGCTACTGCTGGTTATTATTCTTGCTGCCCGATTTTGGAGCTTCTGCAAGCGGTCTTTTTCTGTTGAGCTACAACATCCCCAAAAAGAGCAACAATAGCGGAAATTTGGCTCCACAATGCTTCTATACAAGTTATTTAAGCAACTCCTTGTAAATGAAGTTCTTAGTTCAATTTATAAAACCGATAGCTCTTGCAACTTATAATGAGACATATTTAATATGTTCCTTCCATTCCAAGTTTTGATCAATTTGTACTCCAAGGTGTTTTATCTTTTCAACTATTTTTAAATTTTCATCTTTTACTTTACTGCCAATCTTTTCATTGGAGTTCATGAGAGCTCTCTGTTTAGCTTTGGAACAAATAAGCATTGTGTAAATTTTTGCAACATTTTACGAGATCTTATTTCCCTGCAACCAGGATTCAAGGTTCATGAAATCGTGGTTCATAGCCTCATTCAGCTGAGTTAGGGCTTTAGATTTGTAGAAGAGGCGAGTATCGTCAGCATACATCGACACAGTTGAGTTTTTGACATTACAAGGTAGATCAATGACATAGACGAGGAAAAGAAGAGGACCATTATCCTTGTGGCACACCAACTTTTACATGGTTGATTTCTGAGTCTACCCCACCAACGCGACAGAATTGTCTCCTGTTCGAAAGATAGGATTTAAACCATCCTATTTCTCTGTCCTGAATGCCATAGTGCATTAATTTTTCACACAAGATTCTGTGGTCTACAGTATCGAAAGCTTTTTTGAGGTCTATAAATACAGAGCCTATGTAGTGTCCAGTATCAATTCCCTTGTACCAATCATCTACGTTGACAAGCAGACAGAAAATTGTGGAAAAGAACTCCCTGAAAGCTGATTGTCTCTTGTATAGAAGAAAATTTCTATTTAGATATTCGTACAATTGATTGAAAACTATCCTTTCGAATACCTTCAAAATAACAGGAAGTATGGAGATGGGACGATAATTCGACTTCTCTTCCTTTTCACCATCTTTGAAAATTGGTGTAACCCTAGCAGTTTTCCAACTGTCAGGAAAACTAGCAGTTCCCAAGGATTTTTTGAACATTAGAACTAAAGAGCCTTCTATAAATGGTAATGCAAGCTTTAGAAAATAGCTGGAAATTCCGTCAGTTCCGTAGCCCTTCGAAGTCTTGACCTTGTCGATTGCTACACTTACATCACGAACCCGAAGTGGACTAAATTTAAATATAGAGTTTCTTGTATTTAGATGATACTCACCTGACAGGAGAGGGTTGGGAGAATCTTCAATCTCTTCTGCTAGAGTTGTCCCAACAGAAGAGAAATATTGATTTATGGTATCAGAAATATCCTTCTTATTACTGATTACATTTCCTTCCTGTTTCAGTTGATCAATATTAGTAGTTTTAGATCTTTTATTCATTAGCTGGTTTAAGGCTTTCCACGTTTCTTTCGTATTGCCATGAGAGTTTTGGATTTTTCTGTAAAATACTTCCGTTTCAAGTCAATATTTAATCTATTTACTTTGTTCCTTAGATGTTTATAGGAAGCTAAAAGTAGAGGAGACCCAGTTTTTAAAGCTTTTTTCTTAAGCTCATCTCTGCTCCTAATCATCTTTTTAAGATCAGCATTAATCCAGGGACAATATTTCTCAGAAACACGAATTGTTTTCATTGGAGCGTGCTTTTCGATTATGCTAGAAAATGCATTAGACAATTCCTGTAAAACTAGATCTATTTTAGTGCATTGACAGGCAATTTGATCCCAGCATAAATAGACGCATTGTTCATCATATCACGTGTATCCACATCTGGCTATGTATTTCGGTTCACCTTTCGGTCGCTATCCTATGTTTCATACTCTGGCGAGTGTCGGGCTAAAGACGCTTTCCGTATGCTAACAGAATGTCCCCGCTCAATCGTGCTATAGTATTTGTTGTTTAGTTTATTTTAAGTAGGCTGTTATATCTAGCATTCCCAGCTAATTGCGGCCTACTGTGCATGCCACATCCAGGCATGGGCCCCTAGTTTAACATCCCTTCCAAAGGACTGCAGAGTGAGTTGCTTTGGTTGTTTATCTGGAAAGTTGCCCATACAGCTGGTGACCTACCACAGCCAAGCTTAGTTTCGGCTAGTTAACGGAAGCTAGCTGAACCGTTTGGTCACTCACCCCAAAACTCTGTTACTTGCTCTGGGTATGCCTCTATTAGACGTTTTGCCAGGTCGTCATATTTGGAGCGAATTGTTTCTGAGTCCTGTTCTGCTGCATGCAATCTACGATGACATTTAGCAACAGCGCAGTCTCTTCCTCTGTCCAATTGAAAAGTCTCTTAATATTGTCTCCGCTAAGTTGAAATGTCTAAAAATAATGGCAAATGATGCGACTAGTCGAGCTTGGTGCCATTTGTAAGAAAAATAACTGGGCATATTCCTCCTACACTGTAACAACTTCTGGAGCCGTTTGGAACTTTTCCTGAAGCACCGTTTACACGCAAATTATCTGGAGCCGTATGGAACCGTTCTATCAGTAACCGTTCCGTTTGGCTCCCGTGTAAATAGGGCTTAAGACTCAACAACCACTATGGTATTCTTATAAAGAATATATGCCAACGTCATATGTCGATCACTTAAAGGACCAACATGAGCAGATTTATCAACGAAGCACTTCTCGAAGAGAAAATAGTGACCTTAGTGCATCTCTTCGAAGCCTGCAACAAGTGACGGTAACGCTTTATCAACAGTTTCAGAATAAGAAGCTCTTCGTAAAGTCCATTTTGAAGCCTCCCTGTGCATGATAGGCCGCCATAACTTAAGTACACGGACAAAACACATGCACTGATATGCTAAATTGAAAGCAAAGTGCTTCTGTTCGCCGCACACGGATGCAACGTGCCACAAGTGAAAAAAATAGTCAAACATGGTTGATATTCGGGTTCTCTGCAAACGAATGACTGGATTCTCTCAAACTGGCAGCCGCACACGAGTGCATTATGCTTCAACAAATTTTCATTAGTGGCATTTTGCTTAGCATACTGCTATAGTGTGTCCTTTGCTTTAATTGACGACTTCCTCGTAATGCTAAGCAATGCTGAATCACTTCCTGTTGTAGAGAATGTCTCACCGTGCTGAGTTCTCTCAAAATCTTCCAGCATTGAAATAACAAAATCGAGGTTTGAGATGTCTTCTCAAGCTTTTAGAGAGGCAACCAATGGTGCAAAACTTTCAGAAAAATGCATTACTAACTTGCACACTTGTATTTCCTCATCTATTGACATCTCAATTACTCGAAGCTTGTCAATTAAATCCTGTAACTCCCTTGTGTGATCCCTGGCTGTTATTCCTTTCTGTATTCGTAAACTAAAGAAAGCTTTGATAAGGAATAATGATCTAACAATACTTCAGCTTTCAAGCTACTCCTTGAGTGTGTGCCATATTCCTTAAGGTGTGTTCTTGTAATAAGTAATGTGCTAAAATCTTAGCGTCACTTATGCATAAATGACGCTAAGATTTAGCACATTACTTATTACGACATAATTATGTTAGCCGTTACCATGGCCATAGCTCTGTTACAATTCCTTTGTATCTATGCCTTATCTCATCACTGGCGCCATTATCAGGAGTAACTCTGACCCATCAAGTAATCTCCATATATATTTCATACGAAGAATATTCTTTTGTGTAAACACGTTACTCATGTTTGAATCTCCTAGAGTCTACAAAGTCCAGCCTGACTTTGCTCTGGCTCAATACTACAGTGTGATGTTCAAAATCCAACAGTCAACCTCTGCTTTTTGAAACAGTGTACAAGAATAAGTTCAGTTCAATCGGCCATTAGTCCTATTGATTCAGTCACCTCTGAACGAGGCTAATCAAACATAACAAACCAAAACCAGGTTGAAAGATTGAAATAAAAAACCCAATAGATTCAATGCAACACAACTCTTTTGTTCGTTTATTTGTCGATAAACATGCTGGTGAATTGAAAAGTTTCTTGAAGAAGTCTTCTTGCTTGGCTTCGTCCATTTTCCAACGAGTCTTTTTTCATCCGCTATCTCCTGTTGTGGTTTGCAAAATGCATCTGGTGGCTCAATTGCGTCTGCATAACTGTCTGTCTTCACTATAGCACGAGAAAGCGGGAACATTCTTTTAGCATACTGACAGTTTTTTTTTCGTCCGGCACTCGTCAGAGTATGAAACGTCGGATAACGACCGAAAGGTGAGCCGAAATATATAGCCAGATGCGGGTGCACGTGATATGATGAATAATGCGTCTACTTGGCTCTATGATTGGCCAATTAGCACCTATTCACCATTGTTTACTTGAAGAGTCCAAGTGAGACAATGAACTCTTTTTGTTTACACAAGACTGGGTTTTGAGTCTTAATGTAAACTGATTCCAAAACACTTAAATGAAAGGATGATTTTGCTTGCCCTATGATCCGAAAATTATCGTCTGTATATGTCTCGGCGCATTCTGGATTTGTAATAAGATGCTGTCCTATGGCCGAATCACTTTTCATTTTAGAATTAGAGTTTTTACACATACGAGGTGGCTGTTCTCTTATTGTAGTGTTTTTCTTCCTGATGCTCGTGGGTATATGTTGTTTTATTCTGTCTGCTAGTCTCTGCGTAGTGCGCCCTACGTACCGAGCTTCACATCGGCACGAAAAGTCATAAACTACACAATTTTTATGAGTGGTAGGAACGCTATCTTTTTTAGCAGATGGTAATGCTAAACAACAGCTGCTTTACACGATATAACAAATAATAGTCAATCAGTAGCTCGAACAATACAAATCACATAAATAACTAAATAAGCAATATACAGCAGCAAGATAAAACAAGTCCAAACAAAGTTCAATACGTTTCACAGCTTCAATGTTCGACAGTGACAATTTCCACGAAATGTATAACAGCGACTTCCAATGACTTCAACAATTCGACAACTTGATCACGAACCCACGACGACAGGAACACAACTAGAACTTCACGGCAACTAGAAACTTACACGGCTTCACTTCACGGCTACTGGAACACGACTGATTTAGAAACAAGAACAGGTACTGATGTCACATTAACAACACGCCCATATTACACTGACACATTACGTACTTGAATAAAATGATGATGGCAGAAACTGTGGCGATGCAACGGCATGAAATGTTGATGACTACAAGCAAAACCGGAATGAAGGGAAACTAATGATATCACACAGCATTACGTAATCACGAAACAAGAGACAGAACTAGTACTCTAACATTACCCCCTCCTTTAGAAAAACAAGCCCCTTCGCTTGAACATCCAAAGAAAGGAATATCAAAAAAATTACACACGAGAGACGGCATAAAACAACGCAAAAAAATTGTCACAAACAATTTACGTAACATCACAACATGCATTAGGCCTAGTGATGCTGGGTGCAGTGTGTCCAGGTTGGCACATTCGAACAACAAGGTGCTCTGCATAGCTGGGACATCTCCGGTATGCATTTGGTGTCGATTTCAGCGGTTCTATCTCCTTGCATTTTCTTACGTCCCCCTCTGTGACGCTATCTGGTATTCTCGGAACACCTTCAGCTCGGAAGGGTGGTGTTCTTAAGAGCTCCACATCATTTGCTATCCTCTGGAGCTCTTTCAACAATCTATCCACATCCCTTCCGAGCGATTGAACATCAAGAGAGTCATGCTGCGGAAACTGCTCTGGCGTGGGTGGATTCTTTACAGATATACATGGGGACAGGAATACCTCCTGTCCCAACAATACTTTCCCACATGGCCGACCCTCAAGCACCAATAGCATATGGGTCGGCCATCTTCATAGAGATAAACGTTCGTTCTGTTTACGAATGGAATTCTTACTCGCTCCTCTGCTGACTTTATCCTTCGGCCATTTCAGCAACAATATCAATTATAACTGTCCTAAACGCTTCCATCCATATCATATCCTGCTGAAGGGTAGAGCTCGTCCAACGGGGAACCAATGTTAAACAACAGCAGCTTTACACGATATAACAAATAATAGTAAATCAGTAGCTCGAACAATACAGATGTATTTTCTTCCTTTTGTTTCCCAATCATATGTATGTTAAATGAATGCCAAAAGCAAGTTCAGAACGAAAACATCTTTATCAGCTGTATTTAAAATCAGATAAAGATATAGGGAGTGTAACTTACATGGACAGAAAGATAAAGCCGAGGAGACCAATTTGAAGAGAGATTCCAGGATTCATCTTAAATGATATAGCTATGATTTTTATGCAGAGTTATGACGTCAAAAATAACAGCATTTCCTTGGTACTTCCTCTAGCCCAATGCAACTTAAAGGACTCTTTGCATAAATGACTGAAGGAGCATCTAAGGACTGCGCTAATTCTCATTTTTTTTCCTCGAATGTTAGCAGGTGAAAACGATTTGTTGAGTTCCCTATTGTAAATTTGAATATGTTTGTTGGTATCTGTTTCTAACTGAGATCCATATGGATTTGGTCATATTGAGGGAATAGTCGAATACAAAGAAAGGGATATTTTGATGAGAATGTAAAAATCACTATTAATAATTATTGACTCAAATTATATCTATCTAGCAAGTCTTGTCTGGTATCTGGTTAACTTTAAGATAGGCTTTCAGGACAATGGTAGCTAAATTAATGCCTATTTATGGTTGCTGTCAAGTAGCATATTTTAGGTTCACGTTATTTTATAATCGAAGCCACTGTACTTTCCCTCATTCGATAGATGTCTTGCTTTTCACAATATCGTTATATAGATTTCACCCTTCCATTGTCACCACTCTTATTATTTCACTTTATTGTTGGCATATCTATTCTGAGATTCACTCAGAATGATTTTTCATTGCAACCATGTCTTAAGCTTGGTAAGCTCCCATCTTTAGACCTTTAGCTGGTCAGAGACATTTTTTTGCAAAGTATCACTTTTTAGATTGGCGTGAACTTGGGGACATAAGGACAACTTTCACTAAAGAGATTCATGTAAGCGCTGATGAAATCTAGGCATAAAAATATTTTTCACTAGTACTCCTTTTGTACTCTGTCATTAAATCATTCTCATATGTAGATTAGTTTATGCCCTATGTAAATGTACAGAACAATGTACATTACTTTGTAAATTAACCTTTTCCTTCTAAGCAATGCATAGAAGACGGGTAAGCTTTTAATGCAGTAATAGTTGATCTTGATTCAACTGTTACAAGGCATTGCTGTCTTGTCATCAGCAACCAGATGTGTGTTTTTCAAGTTTAATTGTTGCTGATGTGTTTGTGACCCCTTGCTGATCTATCACCGACTAGAAAAATTTAAATGGGAGCCAGGCTTTTAGATCTAAAGAAGATTTCATTATTCGAAGGCCAGAGTATATATTTGGACCAATAGTTAGTAACCCGTACCAATTGCATCTTTAATGCATTAATATGTTCTAAGGCAACCAGCAAGTTTAAACTAACTGGAGAAATACGAATGAGATCATAAAGAGTTGCATCTTACAATATGCAGCATGTTTTATAATATTTTCATTAATTAAGAAGGCAATCTTCATTACAAAATCTGAAATATTCAGTTTTTGAAAATCAAGATGGCTCCTAAGTTTGATAAAAGGATAATAATTCTTACCTGAACTCGTTAGGATGATTGTTGGAAAGAGTCTCCTACTTGTTGCTGACTTGTGAGCCTCCTGTTAACACTTTTAGCAATCATACCTTCAAAAATCTGTACATCATGCCATTCAACAAAAGGACGACAGATGTCACGTGGTAGGATCATATCCTGCATGGCCACCTGAAACATGGGGCTGTTTGGAATCTAAGTCAGGATAACAACGAAAAGAAAAGAAACATTTTGGAATCATACAGTTTGTCCGCAAAGCACCAAAGGAATGGAGTCACCTTTCAGAAATATTGCAACAAAGAGAAATACTGAATACCAGACAAGCTCTTCAATCAAAATTGTTTCAAGATTTTATACAGAAGTTACAATTAAAATGCTTTTCCTAACAGTCAGCATCATTTTGATTTATCACATATAACTTTATGACGCCTCTGTGTCTAGAATTTACTCGGTTATTTCTCTAGGACAGTTTGATAAGAATCACACACTTTGCATAAACTATATTGGGATGTGCAGTAAACAACAAACCGGACAGTGTAGCTGAAGGTTCGAGATTCTTTAAGTACAATTTTATGGACAATAAAGATAGACTATGTCTTTCCCCATGACGTACTAGTAAATTATGTACTAAGTTGCATTACCAATGTAAATTTTCGAATTTCTGAGGCTTGAAATATATAGAAACCTATGTTACTTTAAATCATGTAGTATAGTAGTATATACTCAACGATGCTTCTAGTAATTTATAGTGTAGCATGTTATGATTAATTTAAGTTTATGATATTTACGAAAATTAAAATAGTGGTTGGTTGTATAACTCGTGGTTTGCTAATTTTAATAATTAAGTACTGGTTTTACAGGTTTTACCAGTGCATTCCAGTCAACCACTACTTACCTAGCGTGCGTATGCTAACGCCTTGCTAAATGAGAAGGTGCTATGTAGCACAGATTGCTTTAATCCTGTTTTGCTATTTTTGTGAGGTAACCTTTTAAAGACAGTTTTGATGCCGTTCATGCCCAGAGCCAGATGAAATTATGTCCATCTCTACCACGGACGATATAGAATATTGTCAATTTATATTTTACAATGATGAACAGGATTGAAAGGGTGATATGCTGGGATGTTTGTTTTTTCTATTCAAATATGAATATTTACAATATGTCTTACATTAACTATACCTATTCTAATTACTATACAAACACTACAGGTACGATACCATGGGAAGCAAGAAACAATGACTACCCCATGGCCAATACAAAAAGACATGCAACATTAAACTAACATACAACTACATTACAACGATTAGAACTAATTGAAAATGCATTAGAATCTGTCCCACATCAAATGCCAGGCAAGGGTTGCGATGAAGAAAGTCACAAGCGCAACTTGTTCATTAGAAGTAGATGAAATGTATGGAAATGCCTGGCATCTGATGTGCAAAAGAGTCTGCAAAGGAAAAGAACTTAAAAGGGGGATTGGTGGCTTCTAAGTACTAAAGTCCCAAAAAGACCTAATCAAGCCGACCAGTTTCAAGGATGTAACGTAAAGTTAATTCGAGTATTTTTCTGTTTAAGTCATAGGAAAGGTCTTGATCACCATATATTAAAAGCTGCACCAAAACGTCATTTGACATATCGGTGATTTGTAGACACGATCGTTGCTGGGATGTCCAAGTTTTAGGGATAATTCGTCAAAATAGTCATACATTTCAATATCTTCCCTAGAGAAAACAGAACCGTTATAACTACTATGTTCGTTTGCTTACACATCAGCTATCGCACCTATCATCCTGGAAATGATGATAAAGCCTACGCTTGATTTATTTGCTGAGAAATCTGACGAAATACAGATTGATTGAATAACTTACATATTAAAATATTTTTTCTGCACTGTACTGATTCTATGCACCCCCTGTCTAACTTGATATTAGTTATTGAATTATACATCTGTTTTTCACTACTGCCTTTAATCGGACATAGTACTAAGGTACTACCTTACGTCCGAAGTAAACGAATGAAATGCTAAAACCTAAATTAAAAGCATTATGAGAAAATACACAGATGGAGTTAAGCCTTCTAAACCAGGTGGCCACTTCATTACAGTTGTGCATTGTGTTGAAACCATGATCGTAATTAAGTAGACGTTTACATACAAGGAATTTGCAGAGGAAGAATATATGTATATATATATATATATATATATATATATATATATATATATATATATATATATATATATATATATATATATATATATATATATATATATATATATATATATATATATATATATATATATATATATATATATATATATATATATATATCTAGTTTGCCGAAAATAAATTACCTGGGGGTAAACACATACTCTTAAAGTGTTAGTGGCTAATGCTCATAGTTCATGATTAAGGTATTGCAGAGGAAGAATATATATATATATATATATATATATATATATATATATACATAAATTTTAATTTTCTCCTGGTTTTTCTGAGCATTACGTCAACCTTTCTGTCTGCACCGAAAAAGGAGAAATCCTGGTTACTCGCTAGCTACGGATGGTATATATTACAGCTGCTTGATAATGGCGAAAGCCGAAAGTGACCATAAGGTGCTAAAAACCAGGGGAGTTAAAACAAGCCACTGTGGTCTAGTGGTTATGACGCTTGCCAGGAATGCGAGAGACCCTGGTTCGATCCCAGGTGGTGGCAAATTTTAATTTTCTCCTGGTTTTTCTGAGCATTATATCAACCTTTCTGTCTGCACCGAAAAAGGAGAAACCCTGGTTACTCGCTAGCTACTGATGGTATATATATATATATATATATATATATATATATATATATATATATATATATATATATATATATATATATATATATATATATTGTTTGAAAAAAGTTATTATTTCTTATACATATTAATATTTTTACCTTGCTTGTTTATTTCACTGACATTTGTTGCTATCTAATTGACTCACCACGAGGCATTCATTCGCTCACTATGAATCTATTACAAATCTTGTGGTTCAATGCAATACGTTACTCCTACTTAAGAGAGTTTGAGCAGGCTTTGTGTGCAAGTGAATAAATAGCAACAAACTCAAGTCTTTTACTAGTTGCAACTTTTGAAAGCCAATTGATCGAAATGATACGTAAAGTGTGAAGTTACTCCTCGAGTAAATATTTGTATTAGAAATAAAACGGTGACTAGCATAGGAGTTTGTACAGCTTTTATCTGCCTTAGCTAAGGTCGATAATTGCAGCCAGGAACCCTAGTTATAATGCTCACCTTTTTCCAACCAACAATAATTGTGCAAAATTGAGAGAACACTGCTGAGACAAAGTGATAAGAAAAGGGACTGGAAAGATCCCCATTTTATACCGACAGCAAAAAACCATTCAGTGTCTTTCAAAATGTCCTCTTCTCAACATACAGAATCATTGTAACCACCTTGCTAAGGACCTCGGGTATCTTAAGTTGTAGAGAAAATCAAGTACATTGTTTTTAACGGTTGACAAGTCTCATGGTCGGTAGTTGGTCGACAAATATTTCTTTATTTCTTTCCAAAAGTAGGCATATGCACCACCGATGCAACTTTCACAGATGTGCGAAAATTCACCACTGCTCTAGACGTTGTCTTATTTTCTTCGTTCCAATATATAAAGCAGAACAAATGTATGATAGAACCCAAGTGACAGAACTGTGTGTTAGATATGAAGACACAGTATGGGTTAGTGCTGATTCCATTGCAACAAGTGAACAAGTAGACCTTTAAGATAGGATCCCATCAATAAATTGAGTTGACTTTTTTACTTTGAAGTCTCACGGGTAATGAGTATTTGTACTTCATAGCTGAAATTTCGATATCCAGACTCAGAATTTTCTCTATCAAAGCTGAATCATCTTTGTGTTAAACTAAAATATAAAACTAGGGAAAAGAGCTCGCTTGTCTTGCATTCAATCTCGAATGCATTGCTTGGGTATAGACATATTTTGGCCTAAGTAATCTTTGTATGTTTCACCCGTCATAGACTTTTTTAAGCGTAATGACTGCTCCCCTACTGCCCTGCCATATGCCACAGATAAATGAAAGAAGATAAGGTCTTCAATTGAAGGCAATGATGCGATTTGAGGGTATCATATCAAATAATTTTAGCCAGTTATTGTTGGTGTAAAGGAGCACTCATTGGAGGTTGCTAGCATGTTGTGTGATAGAAGCTTAACTTAAAATGCTATATAGAGATTGTCTTCAGTAAAATTGGTCAACTCCCCTTTCTTGCATCTTTGAGATATATGTCCTATCAAAATATCCCTGTTTGCAAATCCTGTTGCCATTCCAAATATATCCCTGTTTAGGAAAATAATTTCCCTAGGAAAAGACGCCATCCTAGGAGATTGACTAGGATTTGAGACATGCTAAGAAAGCAGCTGTTACGAAATGTTTTCTTCATCTGTTAGAAACTTACAGGCATGTGGGAACCTTATTTAATACGTTTTATACTAAGTTAGAGCGGCATCACTTTATCGAGGAGATAAAATTCTCTGAAGGTAATATTGAGGAGGCATTCAAAACTGAACATTAGCAGATAAATTATAAACTACAATCCATAAATGTCGACCGCTTATATGTTTGAAACAGGATGCATATGAGATTATGACTAAGAAAGAAATGCTCTATGCCATTCACTAGTACATTTGTTATAGAGGGAGAATTTTGAAAATGAAAATTTATCATACCTTTCTCTTTCAGGAAAGTACTAAGTAAACTGAAGGAACTGAAGATTCCATTCTAGTCATATCTGGACACTGTAGATTAGGGAAGCAATTTGAAAGTTTAAACTTCTACGACTTTGCGTGTTGGCATTAGTTTCAGCAATTTTTGCCATTGGTTTCGCCATTCATATGGAGTTTTCTTGGCTTAAAGCCTGGTTTTCACTAGTTGTAGGAGAGAGTGAATTCGGCGACTTCACTGACTCCTACGATCCTGCTTCTTACGTGTTTTATGACAAGTGTGAACATATTTTCACAACCTGTCCCCTGACGTCCCAATCAAATACAAATGAGTTCTCTTTGAAAATATCATGTCCCCGACGTCCTAGATTCTTACGCGAATTACAACAAGTGTGAACGTAAGTTTATGCATGACTGGGACATCTCAATCCCTTACGACGAGTGTGAACACTGTACTGGGATGTTGCCAATGCTTTGTTGGCTACGAAGGCACTTCTATAGCTCTCTTCGCTGTCCCTGCCCCTACACTGCACTGTCTACTGGCCTGAAATATGACTACTGCATACATTATTAGCTTGTAAAGCTGGAATCCCTGCTCTGATGAAATTTCCACAACTACAGTATTTCAGCCTAGCAATGAGTAAGGAGTAGTGCGACTTTTAATTCATGTCTATAATCTAACATACTTCACTTTAAGCCAAGGCAACTCTTTATAAGAGGCAAGCTCAATGATGAATATACACGAAACTTATGTCAACTCTTCAATGTCAAGTCTTAGATATTTTAAATTTCAAATTGCTTCCCTAATCCATGGTGCCTAGATTTCACTAGAATGGAATCTTGAGATCCTTGAGTTTACTCAGTTATTTTCCTGCAAGAGAAGTTATGAGAAACTTATATTTTCAAAATTTTATAAAATCTATAAAAAATGTACTAGTGAATGGCATAGAGCATTTCTTTCCTATTCATAATCTCATATTCATCCTATTTTAAATGTCCAAATGGTCGATATTTATTGATTGTGATTATAATTTACCAGGTAATCTTGTGCTTCGTATGTCTCCGCAATATTACCTTCAAAGACTTTAATTTTGTGAACATAGTAGTACCGCTCTAAATCAATATACAGCTTAACGCATACGTTTCCCACATGTTTGCAGATTTCTAGCTGGAGAAAACGCCATGTCTTTGCAGCTACTGTCTTAACATGCCTGAAATCCTATTTAATATCCTACTATGATGTTCTATCCAAGGGAAATTAGTTTCTGAAACTTGAATATATTGATTAGAAATATTTCTCCAACGACGCAAGAGACGATAGTAAAGTAATTTTGCTGGAGAAAATTTCTAAAGCATATGTAGTCAAAATGTTATAACACGACATGCCAGCAAAATCCGATTGGATTCTCCTTCACACCATCAATGCAAATTGATGTTTTTTGTTTATCTTTGCCGCATTGGGCTTCTAAAAATTGTCTTATGTGCATCATGCAAAGATCATTTGGGGTCTCAGTCTGATGAGTTGCATAACTTTAATATCCAAGCTGTGCAAGGTGAATTGAATGCAATTGTTAAGACTACTATACAACTCAATAGCATGTTTAAATTTGACATAACTTCCATACCCCAGTACCAACATGCATCAAAAGTTAAAATCCTAGCTTAATTTCCTCCTCCCCTGTCTCCTAATACTTATTGACTTCTCCTTGCAAGGCATTGTTTCGTTGCCCTACAGTTTTTTCAATTGCCAAATCACGATGTCATGCAATTTGTCTATTTCTAAATATGCAGCGGTTTCTCCTGTTGATGATTAACTTTGAGGTTATGCTTTTTTAACAGCTCAAACAGCTTCCAGTGCACATTATAGTCTCAGTTATCTGGAACAACTCGCCATCTTGAAACAGACTCTCATTTCCCGTTACTTTCCTATAAACTTGGTACAAAAATAGAACTCGTCATCTTGAACTTGATTATTTCTATTTTTATCTCCAAGGAAAAAACCTGTTATCTCGAAAAACTGGGGAAGAAAGCTGTGATGCGTTTTAACAGTGGCGGCTCACTTTTTAAACTTAAGGTAATTTAGGCTGTTTGATAACGATTAACTTGCAAGGGACTTGAATTCCTTTGCATTCTCCAAAGTTTACATGATTGGCATTTGCCATAGCTACTCACGAACTAAGTGCATCTGCTCTGAAAAATAAGAAGACTGTGCTTGCAAATCTACCTATCATTTCTCTTAGTAGATTTCCTACAATGGTGCTGTTTTTCTGCAGACGGATTTCATATTGGTAGGCTATTTCTTTTGGTTTTATCATGCCTCTGAATTCCTCTCAAATCGTAAGGTGCCATGTGGGATGATGAACATGGCTCCATTGGAAAAGGAATTAACTTCGAATTCATTTGTGTTTTTAATGTGTAGCTCTTCTGTTATTGCTATGTGACAGGACCAATACAATCAAACTTGTGATGATTTGCCACTTAATATCACCTTCGACATTGCAGTAAACCTACTTTTTTGAAGAAAGTTGATCCCAACCTGATTTCGTGAAAGAGTGGATGATTTCCATCTACTGTCTTGCTGCCTGACACCCTTTCAACATTGAAACGTATTTGATCTTAATTGGTCCTACGTTAAACAACATATGCACTTGTTCTGTTAGAAAAGCCTTGAACACCGCCTCTGAATGAGATCTAAAACGCAAGTCTGAAAGCTGAAAGCAAAATACTTGTATCTGGTAGTTCATAGGTTTATTACAAGTTTAGACTTGAAGAAATTTGTAGCATAAAAATTCATTCCTCATGCAATGGACGTGCTCGTATCTGCATTGGGTATGGTTGCAGAAGAAGCAGTGATCTATTGTCCTTGAAACCCTGGCATTTCATACAGCTCTCAGCAACCGGATTAGGAGTAGATTACCAAGATGATCGATTCAGGTGACTGGTAGCAGATTTGCTGAAAGCTTCAATAAACAAGTTTTGAACTTTCGCAAGGGATTGCAGTGACAGAAACGTATGTAAGTGTCAATGCTGATGCCCAAACGACTGATTCTGTTCGAAACTATGACTGTATCCTTGGAGAGTTTTTGCATGGAGAGATTTAAGAACAGAAGAAGGTAATGATTTAAGCGATGACACTGATATTGATATTGTTAAAATATGTTCCTTTTTTCGGTCATAGAAATACTGCTGATGCAATTTCTTGAAATTTGTTTGTTTTCATAGAACGACTTGGAAATGAAACACCATGGTATTGAACTGCAACCAAGAAGCACTCCAAAATATGAAGCAAACTTCATTAATGCCCTATTTTAGTTCAATTTAATATTTAACAGGGCTTTGAAAGCAAACATGCTCCTTTTCTTGTTTTATGTTTTAGTTTTACACAAAGAGGACCCCGAATTGACTGACAAAAATCTGTGTCCTGATATCCAAAGTCCCGTTTTGTCGAACAAATTCCCCCTTTCAATGGTCGGTTCGAGATGAAAGACATCAACCCTGTATATTATTGTCGTCCGATTTTTATGTTCTTAATATTCATTTATTGCAATGGATCCATTGCTACCCCACACTGTGCTTTCACATCTGTAATGCAGTTCTATCAGACATTTATACTTCTTTATATAGTGGAACCAAGTAATGGGTGGTACATTTTGTTATTTTGGTACATTTGCAGGCGATGAGGGGGTGCTATCAAAGAACTGGGGGTTTCTTCAGATAGACAACAGACACACTTCTATATGCTACTAGCCTTGCAGATGAACATACTAGATTACGCAGAATGTCTGTAAAATGAGCAATTTATCCCGAAAAGCCCAAGTATATAACAAAGGTAACAATAATTTACCTCTAAAAAGTCTTTTTTTTTGTAAACGAAGTATTTTTTTCTCAGGGTGGTGAGATGTAGTTTATAGCAAGCATATATTAATGCTTTAGCAGATGCCGAAGTGAGGGCTTATTTCAACATGGTAAAAGTCCGAAAATTCACAGAAAATTAGTGAGTATCCGTCATATTTTTGCGAAAAACAGATCATTTATTTGCAGAAAATGCAAGACAAGTTGGTCGCAGCAAATCTGGAGATTTTAAGGTCTTCAAGAGCATTGAAAAGAGTGAATCTTTTGCCAAATTGCAAAGAACTGATTGTTCAAAGCAATTTTTGGAAGGGGGTAGAGAGCCATTTGCGGTGCTGCTCGCGAGTTGCGGTTTGCAACTTTAGGGGAACTGAAAACAGCTGCATGTGATCAATTTCATATGATTCTCCGTGGAAGGACATTTTGGATGAACTCTTCTGACGAAACACCAGCAGTGATGAAGTCGCATAAAACGACTAAAAGTTTTTTGGTTCATTACATCCCTTTGATAACTTTTTAATAAATTTGGATCTGCGACTACTATGTCTATTAAATGTTTGTCTGCTCATGTTTTGTGATCGGAAG
Organism: Mastigias papua; assembly: GCA_964019165.1. NCBI lineage: Eukaryota > Metazoa > Cnidaria > Scyphozoa > Rhizostomeae > Mastigiidae > Mastigias > Mastigias papua. Next base: position 6,513,985 of record OZ025287.1, on the reverse strand, counting down.
CGTCATAAGATTCGGGAAAAAGTTGACTTCAAACCAACTCTATCGACTTTTGCAATTCACAGTCAGCGCAATCGTAATGATTGTAGGAATGATTTGCCATTAAAATCGGAAGACTATTGCAGACTGTTGCCAACTGTTGTCGAAACTCTTACGAGCTTATGGAAACCAGCCTTAAGGACGTTGGTATGGACTACAATTGCCTAATCTAATCCCAAATGGTTGATAAATGTGAATCTTTGACTTTCGGGATCCAAATGTAACATTTAGCATTTAACCTTCTAAGGGCTGGTTTCCATATAATCATAAGCTGACTGCGATGCATCGGTGCCATCCATCGGCGATCCATCGCGGATGAGTGTTTCCATATAGAAAGAGATCGGCAACCAAGTAGCATGCAACCAAGGGAAAGAACTTCTGGCGGGTTTTCACAAATGGCTACTGAGAAAGTATGGCGCGAATTGATCAACGGGGCTTTCTTGGTTAGTTTTGATTGGATGATTCATTTCACGTGGAATACAAAAACAATAGATCATCGCCGATGCATCGCAGGTGAGTGTTTCCATATATTTTAAAGTCATCGGCGATGACGGGAAAGCATTGTAACGATCGGGAGAGTAGAACATGGTTCTACTTTCCAGATGCTCTTAATATGTCGCCGATGCATCGCAGACGTCGGAACAAGAGTGTTTCCATAAAAAATATCTGCCTGCGAAAAATCGGCGATGCATCGGCGATGCATCACAAGCACCTTCCGATTAACCCTAAAGGAGCTCCAATTCCGAAACCAGCCCTAAATGAGCTTCCCGACATTACTAACAGTGAAGTATGTCTCTATCCATGTGAAAACTCCCCTTTTAAATTATTTTCATACCTAACTATAGAAGAGAAGAGTTGCAAAGTAAAGTCTCACCAACAGATATGTCTTCATATAGATGCACAATATTAGGATCAAGTGAACATATCATGTTCAGGAGATTTTCATCACAAATGAGATAATAATATATAGCTCCCATCCTACAGTTGTTAAATTGTGGTACCCTACCTCCGTTTCCAAAATGGAAAACTGTCTCCAAAACAAATTGACTAAATATCCTTGTTTTCTCGGCGAAGCAATTTACCATAGCACAGTTTAATAATCAGGAGCAAAAGCCAGGAATCTATTTTTACTGCATAGCTTATGTACTTTTGACAAATATTATATAAATCTTATTGTAGAACTTGCAAAAATGCCCTAAAGGTTCAACAAAACTTTTCCTTAGCATTTTGCACGGTTGCGCATGCTTTCTCTCTTAAACTCATTGTCGATATTGTATTCAGTTCGTTGATCTCATAATCTGCATATCTTCCGTGAGACCGTTTGCGGCATTGTAGTAAGCTTTTACTAATAGATTTTTACTGGGGCTTACTATATGAATTCTTTTTATTATCAACCTTAGTTTTCGTTAGGAACTTAGTTTTGTTAAAAAAATCTTAGTTTTATTGTATAAGCAATTTTTAAAAGACACTGATCTGTTAAAAACTATGCAACAACAGCAACATATTAGGAAGCTAAAGGGCTACTTTACTTCAACTCCAAAAAATTGCTCACATGCATACTTACGATAAAGAATTGTCAAATATATACATAATTTCGAGATAGCTCTATTCCCCATGCCTCAAGGTTCAAGTACTGAGAGTTCTATCGCACTATGGAATTTTTACTGAAATCATCGATAATTCAAGAGCATCATCTTTCGGCACCTTACTTTGAAGTATCAAGCCATCTAGAAGATAATAGATCGTAAACCCTCGAAAGTATAAGAAATTTCACTGACTACAACTTTCACTAATATTCATATAAAGAATAAATGCAATTGCTTTGCACACAGATCCTCGCACTATTTACTGCTCGCCATGAAATACTTTAAGACGCCACTTGTTAGCTTGTAAATTATTGAATAGTCATTTTTTCTGCAATTACTTCTCTTATTAACTGTTTCTTAACTTTTGACGTGAACAGTGTTGATGCTACAATTATTATCATGCAAGACATGGAGCTATTCACAGACATTGTCGCAATTCATGTACTCATATTCTGAAATAGCTACACTTGTTGTTAAGTAAAAGAGATATGAAGATTAATAGAGTGCAATTAGGAGCTTTGCTGCAAAATGTGATAGATGTCATAGTTGGTGGTAAGTTGTGGGGATGATGATGGGTTACTTGTTCTCTCAACCGAGAGCTCAATAAGCTTCAAATTTTGCAATATAAATTTTGTTTCCTTTATCTTCTTTTATTTTTTAGAGCTAAATGCATAATGCAGTGATCAGTATTACCGTTAATTCTTATTTGATGTTGCTATTTGATACCAGCACAGGTTCCTTTCGTCACGTGATCCATATTACTGTGTAAAAGCGAGAATGAACCTATGTAATGCACTAGAATTGTAGTTTCTAGTTCCAAATTTCTCACATTTGATATTGTGAATTTTGACAAAGATTTGTCAAAAACTTGCTTTGACTCTGAAGATTATCGGGATAGGAGACACAGCAAAATTATCATAGCCATCAAATTAATTTGATCTACTATACTCAATCTATACTTTTATAACAATGGAGCGCTTTTTGATAATTCTTATTTGTTCTGTTGCTTAGAAAAATTAAAACACTCAAAGGAGCCTGCTCAGAAGTTTGATTCTCTCATAGAACAGGGCACTACAACATCTTAAATTAGCATTTTTGTGACCAGCTGCTGCTTTATTTGTGGAAATGTTTGGCATCTTCAATTGGGTTATCATTGTTAATGTATATTATCCACAGTTGTCGTGATCATTCATTTACTTTCTTTGATACGTTGAATTATCTTGTGAAAAATGTAGCCAGAGAAACATTTTAACATGTTTATAAATACATGTAAATATAAATTTCATTTTCTTTCTTTGATTTCATAACTGTTAAAAAGTAATTGACAGGAGTATTAACAATTTACCATACCTTCAGGTTGTTTTGTATATAAATTCATCTCACTGTATATGCATATAAAGAGTACCACACAACACTGATAATAATCATTTCAGTCCTGAAGGGAAGTTGGTCGGGGTCGGATCCAATTGATAAAAATGAAACAACTTCTGTTGCTAACATTACTTTTGGTCTCTTTCATGGCTATTTGTTATGGTATGTATTAATTTGCATCTCTACCTTGATTTATATATGTGATATTGATGGCTGAATACTAGCTAATTCATACAGTATCAGATTAATCACAACACTACATTTGTAACTAGTTACCAAACTACTTCTCGCTCTTAGTCACCAATCACTTCCTAAGTAGAATCTGTCACTGTTAGGCTACACTTCACTGAACAAGAACAAAGTAATTTTTACTTGGGCAAAATGATCTTATTTTTTGGTATTTTGGGGTTGACACATTCATAGAGTTTTCTTGCTGCAAGAGTGATTTTCCTGCAAATACACAGGAAGCTATATGCTATATAAAGTTATCAAAACATTCCGTCTTGCTTCCTTTGAAAATATATCAGAGAATACTAATTCTTATTAATAATTTTAACTAAATTTGGTTGCCAGGAGAATGTTGGCAGTTCAGTACTTGAGAGAATGGTTTTCTAACATTGAACATATTCTAGCAAAGCTCCTACCTATGCAAAATATCAAGCCTCAATGCTCTTATTATAAAATAGAATATTTCTGTCAATTATATCTTCAATACATACTTAAAACAAATGATTACGCCAGTTTATCAAACCGTTAAATATATATCTTTTAGGCACTATCATTTCAGAGCAGTGGTTGCTGTCACCTCCTCGTACTATTTTGCAAGCTTAAGGCATGGCATATAGTGTGTTCACCTCCTAGTTAGAATATTTCTATAAGAATTTTTCTCTATACGTTTTGCTGAGGTTACTCTACTACAGCTAGTGACAATATATCACTTTTTAAGCTCTATGAGCTTATTTTTTTACATAATAATATCGATGCATATAGAGACATCCCCGTAGAAAAGCGAGCATAAAATTTCATTGAATACAACAGCTTTCGACTTGAAAGCCCCTTCCTAACAAAGACTAACTATGTATGATAAATCGCAGCCAACGAGGACGATGATGTGATGGAAAGTCCTAGGGCAGAATTTTACAAGCATATACATGACAAACGGAACGCGGCTTCTGCTGAAGATGGGGTTGAGATTGAAGATGAAGGTAGACTAGAGAGAGAAAGAAAACAACAAGCTGAAGATGAAGGTGATATGTTTATTACTCATAAGGGTTTACTTCCTATTTCTTAAAGCCAGATTCGCAATTCTTGTATCTTGTCAGTGCTACAAACCAATGACATAGCGATAGCTACTGCTGTAGTTATGAAGTTGATGCTATGAGTACGGCATTGGCACATATCAGATTGGTAGCTGGAAATAAGTATACCTCTGCTTATTACGGACAATATTAATGCACTTCACCATTATATACTCAAATGCTAGCTGTATCATTAGCATTGTATTGAAATAAATTTAAGGACTTTATAAGAACTAATGAAGCATACGTTTGCATGACTTTAGATCATCACGGTACGTTGTTTTGGGGAAGAAGAAGAAGAAGAAGACGAAGATGGAGGGTATATTTTCGTAGAAGACACTTTTAATTCAACTAGTCCAGGGAGTTGCAAACATTTGCATGCTATTTCATCCACTACAGAAAAGATGAAATCCGAAAAACTAAAGTAAAAGGTTGTTGCCAAGTTCGGGAGACTGCAAACCTATTATCTAGTTTATGATATACATAATAAACATATTACTCTATGAAGAGTAATATGTTTATGCATATAGTTTCATATATATGCTCATTTCCTCAAATTGTTTATTAAACTGTATTTTTAGCATGTCAACTGCTTAGGATTTAATCTTTGTAGCTTTCTGTGAAATTCTCTTTCAATGTAATAGCCAAAGTACACTCTATTGTTATAAGAACAATTGTATAAGAACACTAGCCTTAAAGTTGATGGGAAATTTAGAACAAATTAAAAAAAAGCTGAGGCTGAAGCAATGTCTCAAAATATTTCAAACTGATATACCTGTGTCGTAAACACCCAATGTTATCTTGTATATTGTCTAATATCTAAATTACTTTTAAAGTAAAGACTTAAAAACTGATTTAGAACAACGCAGCCTCACAATTTTAGAGGAATTAAGAACTATTTGTGGCTTATGCAAAAATTATAAAAAAATTAAGAAAGCACAAACCGGTCTTCAGAATAATACCTAGTGACATCATCTTTAGGTCTAGAAATAGTTTTTGCTGATTGAATATCGACTGCTGTGATGGAACTTCGATTTTTAAGATCTGTGAAGTCTCTGCGACTTATGATGGCTCATCTATTCATAATACGCTCTTTTTCAAATAAGTACAAATAAGAGTAAATATTACTATGATTACATAGTTGGTAAAAAGGATTTATGAACCGGTGTTGAAAAAAAGTAATATATTTATCTACTAAAATAAACTTAGTACTTTCTTTCGATTGAGTGGGCTCTCTACTAATTGTTGCCAATTGAAGCTTGATGCGTAAATTAAGCTACAGATTATAAAATTTAACTACAATGTGAACGAGATGATCATGTGTCTTTTTCACTGTGGTAGACGCAAATTATTGAGCAATTGTATTATGTCAGTGGTATAGAAAAGTTTGGTGTGTGATTCTAAACAATTTTTTTCAAAATTTCTTAAACCCTCTGGAAACTACATCATGGAACAAGAATTTAGATGCACTGAAAGAATGATACAGTAGTATATAAAGTTTGTCACGTGCACGAATACGTATATTGAGGAGTGCCTTTTCGAGGGAACACTTATCCTTAGCTGCTAGCAAAAAGAGGTAGGGCAGCCATTTCTTTTCCTTGCCACCTTTAACTCTTCAGTGTTGCCACCAGCTACCCATTTTGCTGCTGTGTGGGCAGTGAGAGAGCATCCCAACTATGATCCAAGAGTTTGGCTCAAAACACGGTAACTACTCTCAGTCGTCAATCTCTCTAATCACTGTACTACTCGTCCCTTATGGTAGAGCAGAGTATTCTCAAAAATGTTAAGGAACAGCTCATATTCATCAGGATATTGACTTAGACTAAGCTATATAGTAACAAATAGATTGCTTTTATATAAATGTCTATCCGTTCCTACATCACGTCAGAGTCTTCCCTCTCCCGGTAGTAGTCCTTTTGACATACCTATCACGCTTACAACGTCAAAAGCTGCATCTTTTTATAAACAGATATTTGTCCATGCTGAGCTTGGTTGTGCCAAAGGCATTTTTGAGCACAAGAATTGTATTGCCTAAACTGGTTTTACAGGCTGCAATGTCCCAAGTATTAAACAAATCTGGTGCCTAGAGTTGCCAAATCGATATGAACTTTTGAGCAAATAGTCAGTGTCAGATTTGGCCAACCAAAAATAATGCAATTGCAGTTTGATGGATTATTTGTAAATCTTTATGGTTTTGACTTAGGAGGTCCATGGCAAAGCGGTCTAACCGTTCTACTGGTAAAGTCACATTGCTATTGCCAAGTTTGGCCCATAATAGCCTTAGCATTAACGCTTATCGGCAAACTGGCCAAAGCACAGAAACTGCTGGCTGTTGCATTGCGGATGCAGATGTTCACATGCTTGCAACAAAACATACTTAACAACAAAAAGGCACCTTCTATTTTTACACCTTCAATCTCAGAAACTATCGTTTGTTTCTTATGATGATGAAAGTAGACTCATCATAGTTATTAAGTAAGGAGAACTTTAAATCAGAGTTTTGGAAAGTTGTGGCAAATGTGGAGTGGCTCACTATGGCAATTTACAGAAAGAGTGGAAAGCTATAACTTAATGAAGTCATCTGTTCATATTATTAGTCATTGCTGCAATGTCTTTGAATTACTATAGTGACTCCTCTGACACCGTTTGTCTCTAAAAATAGTGAATGTGGGTTGGCCCTCTGTACGAATGATCCCTTACTGTAGTATTGAAGTTCCTGCTTCAGAGTTATAACCAACTGACAACAGAAGTAGGAAGTCCTGTAGTTATTGCCATATTCCTGCTAGTTGCAATTAGAATCCCAAGTGTGCAAGTATGGAACGATATATCAAGTGCCAACGAATACGTCATATGTCATATAGAGAAGGGTATTCATTTTTTGTGTGCTATAAAAATTTCTTTCCTATTAAAAAGTATTGGCTTCAATTTATAAATAAAATTCCATAATTCCAATACTTCAACCAAGCTGGGACACCGAAAGCGTCTTGAGACGGTGGACGGAAGCTGTTGAAAACGGGCATATCTTCAACGATTATGAACACTTATGAATCAATGTGAAGCTGAAACTTACAAGAATTTAAAAAGCATTATACTAAATGAAAATACAATTGAAGGTGCTACTGAATTGCATAGCTGAAATAACTTGTACAGCTCTGCGTGCATGCTCTTTTGCACTCTTTTGACTCTTTAAGATCTTCATGCAATCCGTCTAGCTGAACAAGTTTGCAAATAAAGTCCACTTTATCCTGAACATTCTTCAAGGTTTCTTTGCTGGTTTCACAATTCAAGTGTTTAGTAATTGGCTAAGTGTTTAGTGGAACCAAGTTATCCAACGGAGCTAGCGTGGAGAACATTCTTTTGGCCAATATTGACAGATTTAAATTAAGTCTGGGGAAATGTGATAAAATCCGAGTTATTGCTAGGAGGTGATCAGTTTAGGTGAAATTCCTTCTTTGAGATATATTGCTCCCTATAAGCCAGATACGTCTGTGAAAATATTCTGAAACTTGCTCTTTCCACCGAAGAAATCAATGCTACTTAGGGTTTGCTTTTTCATAAAAATTGAACTCTGGAAAGCTTTGAGTTGCTGTCAAGCAACAGTGTGAACTCCTAAATAATAAAGAAGCTAAAAATTTGCAAAGATGACTGCGTTGTATTCAACGATTTTCATGCATTTAACATGCATCGTGGTATCTTTGAATAGTTTTCAGATAGCTGAAGATCATAGCTGTTGTTGAGAACTTTGCACTGGATAACAAACTACTTACAGGCATAATCTGTGACTGTACGGAGAAGAACAAAACGGCGTTGCTAACGTTACAGAGGAACAGTTATGTTATTCCATGACTAGTAGCTACGAGCTAATCATAGTTCTTTGCATTGCGATATTGCAGAAAGCAATTTAAGTCGCCTAATTTGGTCACGGATAGTCACTAATTGTCTCTCATCATTGCTCTATCCAAGGAAAAACCAGCATGTCATGTAAGCCGTTCATGAGCTGGTTTTCAAAATATAAGAAGTGTTTAATGAAGTAATGAGTTTCCATATTTCTTGCTAAGGCTGTCTATTCATTCGTTCTATTCGTTTCACAGTACATTTCTTACTTTGCTCAATTATTAAGTGGCAGTTAATAATATGACAGTTGTAGATGATCTTCTTTTGATTATTTGACTTCAACATGACAACAGCACTCATGATGCTAGGCATTGATGTCATGAACCATTGAAGATGTTTTCTTGTGATCAAGTGTAGAAGTGTTTTTGTCATAAGGCATATAGTTTGTCAAATATATCCCTTTAGCTTTGTTTGAAACCTCCCCTTTTCTATTTTCAAAGTACTTACACAAATACATATCTCTCTAATAATTGCTAACTTGTAACTGGGAGACAAGGCTATACATATAGTCAACAAACCCACAACAAAACAACACAAAAGGAAAGAAGGGCATTCAGGAATACAGGTCTATACACGGAGGTTACATGTAACTATAGTTCTTAGTACGGTGGACGATCAGTGTTAGTCCTAGAGTTGTTTCTCATGCAGAACATATAGTAGGTGGATCGAATGATGATGGCTGTAATTTCCTAATTTATATAATTAAAGTGCTGTTTTCAATACTAACATCACTGCACATTTCAATGAAAGGTTTTTCCAGAGTTTCCCAAAAATTCATATGGAGCCGATGGAGAGGCCAATAAACATGGTATTACGGCATTTTGAAGAGAGGTCACGAGTGACCTGCATTTATTTACCGCGCTTCATAGCAGCGTTGATGTTCATATTGGTTTCAAATCCAACGATTACCTCACGATATAGATCGTTGCCTTTCCAATGCAGAGAAGCAAATGGGGGCCCAAATGGTGCCCCTGTCAAAATGCAAAGTGAAAGGAAGTCCGGGAGGTCAACATCCAGAGCGGTGTTTTTAATATATTGTAATGTTGATTCTACAAAATGTAGAGCTGAATTATGTCTCCAAGTGTAGAGGCCATCTTCAAGATATCCCTTACAACTTGCTATAACATGAAGAAGAGACTTGATGCTAGCAAACAGAAAAGTCTGGTGACGGTGAGAGTTTCCATGTGTGGAGATTCGTGCTATTAGATAGCTTGTTATTGAGGTACTTTTAGGCAGCTTACTCTCTACAAAGGAACACAAAGAATTGAGAGTGCCCAGAGATTGATCTAAAAGGAAAGATATGATAATGCCTTGCGATGGAAACTGGGCCTTTAGGGTTTCCTTGTGTTCTTGGTGCACAACGTGTAGGACATGCTTGGGATTCCTATATGAACAATTTTGTAATTTCAAGCTGTAGCTGGTATTCTATAATAACAATAATAGTAATGCCAATATTTAAATATACCACAGGATGGTCATTTCGACATTACTATGCTATTATGAGCTATGGGTCTTATGCCTCCACCTTCATAAAACAAAGAATAAAAGTGATAAAACCAAATAGAAGATTTGCAAATAAACAGTTACCACATCAATATAAAGTAAAGTCACAGAAAACGTTCATATTAAAATAGATTGTTCTTTATAGGAAGGTTCGTGTAAATTTTTGCACCAATAAACAGTGAAAATTTCTATGCACATTTAATTGTCAGTTTTTGAATCTTTAGTAGGCACTTGTTGCTTCCAGTGTTTTTGGCGTGCTCGATTTCTGTGAAATAACCATGAAAATTCTTACAGCATGTACCATAGGTATTTTTTGACAAATTTGCAGGCATGCATTTTCTTGTAATCTTGAATTGTGATCATATGTACATTTCTATTTTCCATTTTCCATAAGCGATTGTCCAAGGTCTCGAGTTTCTGCTTTTGAGTTTCAGTGCTTTCATAATTGACCAGACAATACGTCACATTTGGCAATAGTCTTCTCTGATATATTATTTTTGGCATCATCATCCGCTTTGAGATGTCTCAGCTTTGACAGCAAAGTCAGTTGAGATATACCTTCTTTTATGTAACATTAAAATGCTCCTGCATAGCTTTGCAGAGTCTATTCGCTATATTTGAATCTTTCCAATCTGATATTGTGGTCTATGGATAGCAAATGAAATAATTAGATAAGCAGCTAGCTGTGGTATAAGGTTTCCTCCAGATGAACTACTTTCATAAGGCCTTGCAGATAGTTTCAGTCTTTCAGAATGCATGGTAGTCACAGCATTAACTATATCTGCAATGCCTTCACCATCAATGAGCTTTCCAACGAAGGCTTTTGTAGAGAGAACAAATTCTTGAAGTACGGCATTATGATCTCTTTTATGAGTTAAAACAATTTGTGTAATATTTGTTCTTTACCAATGCTACCAATTCTATGTACTAATCAGCATTTGTATCAGGAACTTATGTACATTAATGTAAAAATCGAGACGGCAATGACACAGATGCAGCAATACCTATAACTAATTCCCAAACGAATTGACCCAAACCTCCACAAAAAGGTTCTCAAGAGGGTTTTCTACTAACTGACATATGCTATAAAAGTAAAAGAAAGTTATAAAGAAGTCTACAGATATTAGATGTTAGATATTAGCTACAGATATTAGCTCTTCACTTTAGCATAATTTTCGGTTTCGATGCATAATTCTCAGGTAGCCTCAATAATATGGGTCACCTTCAGTGTCGCAATCCTTTTATTTCTTTCTCAGAATTTCTCAGAACAAGTCCAAAAGCTATGAATTACACGTTATTACAATCAAACATTCATTCGTCTATATTTGATCCAACAATATATAGTTATGTCGTACCTTGGATGAAGAGCCGTCAAATACTTGCTCAAAGTGTTGGCCTAGCACAAAGCACGAGTAATTGGCCAAACCTGAACTAAGAACAGCCACTATATCTATACTACGTCCAAGTAGAGACGAATAAAAACTTCACCAGCAACAGGGGGGGGGGGGTACGCAACGCCTCTATAACTACGAGAAACTCACAAAACAATCAATGGCACGCTGGAGGACGAAACACAAAGCTCAGTAATACTACAATTGCAATAGAGATATAAGGAACACAAATCTAATACTTTGAATGAAAATAAAGTGTTTCTGGGATGTTTCATTGATTTTTAGGATTTGGTTTTTGTTCCTCTCACATATATCACAATCAGTCCATCACACGTATTTCACTCGTCCCTTTGGTCTTATAGACGTTTATGGCAAATCGCTAAGTATAGAATTTAATATATGAAGGACATGAATGATTTCTGAAGGTTGCAAAGTCTTAGGGACAGTTTCTCTCACCGAACTAACCTCTAAGCTCGTGATGTACTATATGTTAAATAATTGCAACAAAAGTTTACTGTATGTCAAAACAAAAACTAGCACTATTTTCATTAAAAATTATCCAAAACATAGACATTCTTACATGGTAATGCATGGTAAACTGAGACCATTTTATTTGGGAAAGCTAGACGTTACTCAAGAATACAAAGTTTTAGTATATTCCTTGGTAAAACGCAAATAAATATAACAGATTTATGCAAAAATCCATGAAAATAAGTGGATTAAAGCCTGGGTATAATAGTATAATTTGTCAATGTTTTACAAAAAGCATTTAGTAACCATACGTCTCCCTCTAGAAGAGATTATTAATGATAAGATATGCAGCCAAGATTGTTTATAACTATTATAATAGTAATAATATCATAGTTATAATAATATCATCCAAGGAATCCCTTAATATTTCAATGCTGTTCTAACAGTACCAGAAACAGATTGTTCGAAGTGTGATACACTTCAGAACAGACAAATAGAGACCATCTAGGAGATCATCTTGTAAAAACTGAAAGCAAATGGTTTGCGAATTATTTTCGATTATAAATGATAAAAAATTCAATGCTTGCATGTTTGTCTTTAAGTGAATAAAGGGGGGGGCATCCATAGAAGCCGTGAAAACAAATCTTGAACCTATAGATCATAGTCAGAACACCCATAATAATCACCTGATACTTGAATCAAAGAATAAGAACAGAAGGAGAAACAAACAGCTTTTGGATCCAATCTATCATTTATATATATATATATATATATATATATATATATATATATATATATATATATATATATATATATATATATATATATATATATATATATATATATATATATATATATATATATATATATATATATATATATATATATATATATATGTGTGTGTGTGTGTGTGTGTGTGTGTGTGTGTGTGTGTGTGTGTGTGTGTGTGTGTGCATCTATTCGGAATGCTTGGGGATTTGTGACTGCTAAGGGTAGTACCATCAGCCCACAATGGACTGACTACAGGCTGATAGCTGGCAAATAATGCCAAAATTCTTTTTGTCCCTTCTACTAACAAATTCTCTATATCAAAATACACTATACTCTATCGACTTTATTTCCTACTATCATCCGCAATTTGACTTACTTCTTAAATTCTTATTGCAAAAGTTCTGTCGAATTTATGTATGCCAAGCAAGTAGGAACGTTTCCTATTAGGTCTGACCCCCAAGTATGAGAATCACCAAAGCAATGCCTTGAAAGTGTCGCAGTGCTTGTCACAAGCTGCAAGTCTGATACACGTTTCAAATATCCGTAAGATAGTCTTAATATTAATTTGCATTCATCATCACACAAGTCCGTATTTTCTTTCAATGTATAAATAAGAGCACGAATGACTAGACAGTGGAGTTTCAAAGCTGAAATAACTCACTGACAAACCCATTGCCTATTTTGAGCCTTACCTAGCCTCACTTTTATTAAACGTAATCCGTTTTGCCAATTACTTCATTAATATATTGACAACTAGATAATGTTTGACGAGGCATAAAGACAAAGTTTAGAAATGTAATCTCAGTCGAGATATAGGCCTAGTGTTGGAAAACTTCCATTTGATCTTTCCCATGGAAAATGATCAAATAGTTGCTTACACCTGTTCAGAAATTGAAATCTCTCATTGAACTGATGCAATTAGACATCTCGAATTAACATGTTTCTTGGCAGCTGATGTCTCGCTTGAGGAAATATTCGCCAATTTCAATTGAGTTTTCATTTTTGATGTAGATTATCTTATAAACAGTTGATGAAATAACTCAATTGTCTCCCTGCTGATAATTGAGTTGTCTCATAAAGCTTTAGGTATAGAAGTATCGTAATATATGTATATACACTGTAAATATACTGTATATTTAAAAGTATATGCACTAAATCGAGAGTGGACTACAACAATTTTGAATAAAACTTGTTCATGCCTCATGAGAAACTAATCCCATGCTATAACACAATAATAACAAAATATTATTATGACAAAGAGTCCCGCGCTATTCCACTGTGCCACAGAGGTGCAAGGACATATCTGTGGATGTTAAGCGTCATTGGAATCCAATGAGTCGTTCACTCAGCTGGGGCACTGATTATGTTTTGGCGTAATGCTTTCTTCGAAGCCAAGTATACTGTATAACATCGCTGTGCTAAGGCGTAAATAAGTATGAATATATATATATATATATATATATATATATATATATATATATATATATATATATATATATATATATATATATATATATATATATATATATATATATATATATATATATATATATATATATATATATATATATATATATATATATATATATATATATATATATATATATATATATATATATTTATATATATATACATTCCACATTTGTTCTGGATAGAATATACTTTATTATAAGACCCCCAGGGAGTAATTAATTGTCTTTATAACCTATTGCACATGTAATACATGCTTATGTTATAACTGAAGGTAATTGAGGATTCAGTCGAAACATGTCGTGTAAGATAAAATCTGAAGTCGTGAAAATTCATGATGGTGGATAAAAACTTTCTACTTCTGGAGCAAGAGATTATGAAGTTCAGCCTTGGTTGCTTGTGAATAATGAGGACACTCGCGTCGATTTTATATCATGAACAGTCTCAAACTATCATAAATTTTTATGTAAAGACTGCTTTCCGTCAAGAGAAGCGCAACAACTTAAAAGATCTTTTAGTCTTTTTAGTCCGGTATGGAGCTTTATTGTCATGATTAGACATAGCTAGCCTTCCCTATTTCTAGTTAATTTGATAATTATTTCCTGAAAAAGTATATTTTCAAGAACTATATTTTATTTAGACCTATTAGATATTTGAGATGCTACCAAATAACCTAAACCATTAGATCTAGTGTATGCCCAAGATAAAGCAGACACTGGATTACTAAACAAGAACTGAGAATATTGTTTCATTGGCTTTTTCTATTCTAATTGAAATAATAGGCATTTTACTATTCCTTGCCTTTCACAAACAGCATTCGTCTGCAAAGGAAACCTCCTTCTTTTAGCCTATCTTACAGAAACAAAGTACCCAAACCCACTACAGGTGGTAGCTAAAATAAGTTAAAGATACAAACTATTCCTTTGCAAGTTGTACGTTTTTATGCAATAAGATTAAAAACAGGCCATTCCGAGGTAGTCGAAGAAGTTTTTTGTTGGAAACGAAATTGATTGCTCATCTGATAATGTTTGCAATTTTAGAAGTTTGAGCTTCTTTGAAATCTTGCATCAAATCTCTCCCATGCTTATATTATTGAGCAACCACCTCTTGCTTCATAGCCTACAATACCAGGTCTTCTGAAGCTCTTGCAAATTGAACATACCCTGCTCTACTGGAACCCAGTAATTGCCTGCCGTGATTCATGGGAAATAAAGACTATGTTAATTCCACATTTTTACAACAGGTTGTTCTTTATCGGACGAGTATTTGATTTAGGTGCAGTTTTTAAAGAACACCTTAAAGATCTGAAGAGAAAAAGAAATAAAGGATAGGACTTTGATACTTGAAACACCACGTAAGCAGTGCAATTAGTACTTTCCATCATAATATTAACCGCAGGGCATAGGTTTTTGATAGGGACTGAGGTCCTGCTCAACCTGCGAGGCGTTTTTTTGAGTGGATGCCAAGTCGTTCAGCCTGTGCAATACTTTTGGAATTTCAATGTATATATACATATATATTTCACCAAAATTCTTTCTCTTATGTTTTATCAATATTTGATAATAAGGAAGCATATTATAAACATCTCATTATACTTTCAGATCATTGTAGTGCAACTAACATCATCTCTGTGTACATGCATATAAAAAGTGGCGCAGAACATTGATAATCATTTGTGCCTCGAAGGTAAATTGGTTGGAGGACACTTATCAGAATGAGGCGAATTCTATTGCTAGCACTACTTTTGGTCTCTTATATGAGCCTAAGCTATGGTATGTATCCAGCTTTATCTCTATATTGATATGTGATAGCATACTATGTCCGTTGATATCGGCTAGTGAACGTTCATAGTTAATTCCTCAGATTAGTCATGACAACACGTATGTTTTGAAGGTACTTTTAACTCTTTACAATTAGATAGTATTAAAACTTCATTCATTGCTAAACCATTAACACAAGTCCAAGTTGGTTTGAATAAACCCATGCACATTCTTTTCTGAAACTAATTCATTTAAATAGTCATAGATTTTCCCCGTTTGCTTCTTCATGCCAGTTACTAGAATTATGGTTTATCCAATTGACTGGTTTGTATATCGATACAATTATTTCAATGCCTATTCTGTTTGATACATTTCCTTGCATTGGAGATCCGCTATAGCTAGTGATAATGCATGACTTTTTAAGCTCTGTCAGTTGTCTATTTTGTGTAAGATATCCCCGTAGCAAAGGGAACACGGGGTATCACTGAATATGACAGCTTTCGACTTGAAAGCTCATTTCAAAGGAATAATAACAACGTACAATATTTTGCAGCCAAAGAGAACGATGATGTGATGGAAAGTCCTAAGGCAGAATTTCACCACCATATACATGAAAAACGGAACGTGGCTTCTGTTGAAGATGAAGATGAGAGTGAAGATGAAGAAAGACTGGAGAGAGAACAACAAGGGCAAGATGAAGATGAAGGTGGTAATATATGATTCCTCTGAGTTTACAGCCCTAATGGAAAGTCTCAATCACTCGAGCCAACGTTGTCGCAAGTTCTTGACAGCCAATGAATTAGCTCTTTCTTCAGTCCTAAACTTGACGTCAGAAATGTGACTTTGCTACGCAACAATGTAGTTTTTGGATGTAGGCCTTACTATTTTTTATTTACTATTTGTAGGTTTTATTCCTCCTTTCCTAGCCAACACTTACAGAACTGTTAACTCTATAATCAACATTGTATGATAATTGGTATATGATGCAAGAAGTAGTGATGTATCAATTTATCTGAATTTAGATAATAATGATGCAGCAATTTGGGGAAGAAGACGGAGACACAGAAGGAGGCACTTTTACTACAGACGACGGGGCTCTCTCCATTGGCGAAGCAGAATTCACAATCGCAGAGGATTTAAGTAGTATTCCAAGAGATCGATTGTGCAAAATGCAAAGTGACTCAGGAAGCATAAAGCACAGTAGAAAGTGCAAGAGATTACACCTGAAACTATTAACTAGTTTAGGAACTATTAACTATGGTATTTTTATGTCTAAGTTCGGTGTTTCCCAAAATACTATGAAGAATTCATTTCTCTCCTCTATTTTTGTCTGCATCTATCAGGCGTATCGTAATTTACTTTTTAGCTATTTTACATTGACCTGTTTACAAAAAAATCGTGATTGGGCATCTTGACAGATAAAATAATAAGTAGCCGTACATCTACTTCACGTGAATTTATACACGATCAAAGAGCAGACATGACTCGGGGCACGATCTTTAAAGGGAAAGAAATTTTCAATGTGTTTGGCCGTTTGAAAAATAAATTTAAAGTCAATATGAGGATAAATCTTACCTAGAAACTTGTTAAGTTTCCTTTTAGGACGAATACTATGTAATCCTAAATATGGAAGCAAGATGAGTACGGGAAGCAAAGGAACGTTCTGTGACTTAACTTTAGTAATATACTGCGTATCTAATACATTCTTAATACCTCAGTTAATGGCATAGATGGGAAACCGATTCTGAAAAAAGAAAACGTTTAATACTACAAACTTGTTCATGAAAGGAAAGATATGAAGAGCAAATATGATAAGCACGATAGATTAGAACCAATATCAGATTAACCTTGTATTGAGTAGGAGACAGGCTTTCAAAGTTAGTATATAGGCCAGTAAATGTCTTTTTAAGATATAAATTCGTAGAGAATCCATTATCAGAATGCATGACTAATACGTCTAAAAACGGTAAAGAGTTACTATCTTCACTTTCGTGAGTAAATAAAATGTTAGGATGTTGGTGATTTAAACACTGAAGAAACCATTGAACATGAGTACTACTCTCAAGTATGCAAGAAGTATCATCAAATTACCTTCAGTAAAGTAAAGGTTTAAATTCAGAAGAACAATTGGATAGAAAGTTCCTTTCTAAAGCACACATAAAGATATTAGCAAAGGCAGGGCCTAGCAGAGTGCCCATAGCTACACCATCAACCTGCTCATACAACTGATTATTGAAGATGAAGTTATTATTCTTAGCAGCAAAGCAAATTCCAGAAGTTACTTAAAATGAGTTTTTCCAAAAGAGCAGCCATTAAAGCTTAATTTACATCAGTTCCACAAAAGAGATCATCTAACATAATATTAATAGTTTTATCAAGAGGAATGTTAGTAAAGAGACTAGAGACATCACAACTAACCATGACAGTATCATTAGAAAAGCTAGTATCAGTAATTTCCTTAGCAAAAGAAAAGGAACTATTAACAGTATATTGATTACTAGTGAGAGGTTGTAACATAGGAACCAAGAATTTGGCTAATCTATAGCTATAAGTACCAATCACTGACATAATGGGCCTAGCAGGACAAGTCTCCTTATGAACCTTAGGAAGGCCATATAAAATACCAGTTTTACTACCTTGAGGCGAAAGATCCTTATTTCTCGATAGTTTCTTAAAGGCCGAGAATTCAGCCCTACTAATGTTGAGAGGAAGAAATTCCGGAGAATAAGGGCCTGATTATATGAGAGATTTCAGCCCGTTTGTAACTTTTCCCGGGCTGAAAGTTCAGCCCGGTGTTATGGTCAGAGTTTTGTCTCAACGAAGTTGCGATTATATGGGTAAAGTTTCAGCCCGGTTTGCCGGGCTGAAATTCCAGCCCGCTTTTTTCAAACGGGCTGGGATTTTCAGCTCGAACAAACTGCCCATATAATCGCAAATCTCAATGTTTAACCGGGCTGAAATTCTTCGGGCATGCGCATAGTGAAGAATTTGCAAGACAACAAGTCAGTGATTTCAGGATAGAACCATCGCACCATATATTGGATTGCATACAGAAGAAGAGGTTCATAAACTGATCAGATATTTAGTTTCTACTTTTCACTCATATCGATCTATGTTTGCGATGAAAACACTACTGATGTAACCATTATCTCTTTCAGCCGATTTTCGTTCTCTTTGGGCATATATATGCTGCGAGAACTAGGAATCTCTACCCCAACAATGTATATGTAATCAGTATCTCATTCAATTGGAAAAGAAAAGCAAGATATAAGGCGAGCTGTGAAAAAAGAAGAGGATTTATATTCTTGTTGCTGCGTGGCGCCATTCTAAAATGCCTTCAGCTGTCATTAAAATCTCAGCCCGGTTAAACTTTCATCACATATAATCGATTTAATTTTCAGCCCGGGTAAAGTTACAAACGTGCTGAAATCTCTCATATAATCAGGCCCTAACTATGATAAGTAGATATAGCAATATCATTAACTTACTGTTAACATAATTGAAATCTACACTACTTTTGCGATAAATGTCTTGATTCTTAAGTGTTTCGGCGAGGTGTAATAAAAAAAAACTGCGAAAGGAAAGTATAAATTAGATTGTGTGCTGCTAGTGGTACAATAAGCTCACTCCTCATTTTCAGTCAACGTAATAAATGATGTTGTTTCTTCCAGTATCAATTTACTAGCTATGTTGCTTAATGGGGTTTACCAAAACGGAGGAAATTACATGGGGTCTTGGAGCTCAGATTGTTAAGCTCAAATACAGAGATTTCTAAAAGTTGATCAAGGAGACCATTGAGAATCTCATAATTGATGGGGTAACTCAGGAGAAAACATTCGTTATCTTCAAAACATTTATTACACCTACAGATTGGACTTAAAGATTCAAAGCAGTGCCGAAATTTGTGTTCGTACAAAAGGCTGAATTCACAAGGATTCATTAAAAGGTATTTAGTACTTTTGATAAATATTCTGGCCTCTACTTCACGGTAATGATCACCTTTTCAAACTAATGGTCAAAGTGAGAAGTGCACATTGCCGAAAAAATTCCTGCTTGCAGACCATTAAAGCAATTTATTTGTATTTTATACCCACAATAATCATAAAAATTTACCCTCTGTGAATGCAATACAAACTACCGATCACGTGTCCGCCTAGTTTCATTTATAAACATATTTTCAAGTTTTTGCTATGTGAGCAAACCAGAATCGAACCCAAGCCAGTTTAACCAGGGCCGAGCCGGACTGTTCTGTCAACACAAAGTAAAAGAATATGAATATTCACTAGCATCAGTAATTTCAGCAAACAGAAAAGAAGAACGGCGGATTTTCAGTAAGTTGAAGAAATGGCATAACCCTCTGAACCACCTTTAATCAAGTAAATTTTTCATCCCAACGCATCGTAGAGTTTTTGCCTATTTGAACCTCTCTTTGCGCCAGTGACAGGAAGGGCTGCAGAGTACAGAGTCGGTTCAAATTTTTCCGTGACATCAAAGGGCATGTATGGATCATACTGACGATACATAAGATCTCCAATAACATGATGAGGGCTAATGTACAGTTTGTAGTTTTGGTCAAGTACATTGGATCAAACAGATTTAGACAGAAATTTATCACCCCTGCATTCTAAGACAATAAACAATAACTTTTATTGCCAGGTCATCAGACTAACAGATTGAGGATCATGATTTAGGGGCTGATTCTATCAGGGCTTTCAGCCCGGGCTTGAATCGCAGTCCAGCTATCCGGGCAGAAATCTCAGCCCCCTTTTCCAGTTATCTCTTTGCAAAACTGAGTTTGAGATTACATGAGAAAAATCCAGCCCGGGGTGACAAGCCAGCCTGAGCTAGCATTTCATCCCTCCTTCAGCTAGATGGGCTGGGAATTCCAACCAGGTTGAAGGGGATGAAGTATGTATGCTGACTATACACATACAGCAATTGCACCTAATGATATAGCAGAGTTCATAAGCATGCCAAAGAAGGAGCTATTAAATGTCAGTGATTGGTTGAGGGTGAATACCCTGAATGCGAACCCCCCAAAACAGAACAAATTCTCATCACTTTCAAACTACTTAGCATGTTGACATCAGGTAAACGGCATTTTAATGCTCTCTCTCGCTCTCAACTTCTCTCCAAAATTGCTATCAAGAGTTCTTGTTGTTTTCAAGAGCAACTGTTCCTGGAGCATGCTAGACGTACAACACTAAGTACAACAACCAATTTCAGTAACTTTCTTCGTAGATTTATTTGTGATTCACTGGAAAGCAGTCAAAACACACTTACTAAATCAGTAAGTGATCAGGTGTAGGCTTATCGTAATATGTTATTCCCCATTTCCATCATATCAATGTCTAATAAATAGAGAAAGCTGATTGATGCGTTTAAATGTAATTCACCGCCACCGCCCTTGCACGAGTTTCCACCTGCCCTTTTGCTATTGGCCCCAAAAAATGTCGCAGTTTAGGGAAATTTTGTTTGCTTAATGCAAATTGATATAATTTGTTGATTTTCAGCTCTGAAACAAACAAACTAGACATTTTTTGTGCTTTCTATGTAGAAACGCCAAACTCAAAAACCTAATTAAAAATAGGTAATCACGACAGTTAACTCGTCTCCTTTGCTTTTTATAACCGGGGAACATATTTATGAAATAGCAAAATAACTTCAAAATCGAACATTTCCAGGGGAAGATATTGCAAAAGGAAATTGTAAGTTTTCGCTGTTGTTGCTTAGAATTTGACAGGAAATGCAATGAAATTGAGTGTGGCGAACTTGGGGGCGAACTTCATCAAACTTTGAATGCAAATATCTTGGGACTCAGACATCTGAATTCGTTGATGCAAATTCTTTTCTTGGGATCGTCAAATAGCATTCTTGAAATATCAATATTTTGTCAAGCCATCGCAATAACTTCATTGTTTCCTATGTCTTTATGTGTCTCTGAATTACAGTGCATTGCTACACTCTGTTTGTATCAGAGTCAGTAAAATTGAGGTTCAGACCGGCTGTTCTTAATTTTTACAAATTTTTCATCTGAATTGTTCTTAATTTGTTCTTAAATTATTTAGCTGTAGGCAATTAGACATTAGACAATATGCAAGATAACATTGGGTGTTTATGACACAGGTATTATTTTTAGTAGAAGCAACAGGGTTTGGAAGAAATGAAAAGTGAAAGTGCGAGAAAATAACCGACCCGAGCGGGATTCAAACTCGCGACCCCTGACTTTGTACATCGGTGCTCTACCAACTGAGCTATCGGGCAACGCTGCCAAATCATTGCTCAAGGGTAGGTCATTTGCTTGCACAGCCCCTCTCTTAACCAATTTGCACAGGGGAGCCATCGCAGCTCCATCTAGGGCCACTTTTGTTTAATATCTTTATTAACGACATTTTCTTATTTGTGCAAAATACTAGCGTTTGTAATTATGCCGATGACACCACTATCTACGCATGCAACTCAAACCTCGATACTATAATTAATAGATTGGAAACGGACAGTTCAATACTCGCGAAATGGTTCTCAGAGAATTACATGAAGCTGAACGAAGAGAAATGCCACTTTATGATATTTGGCAACAAAAATAAAGATTCAGTTGTTGCCATTGGTAAATCCACCATCAAAGAAAGTGAATATGAAAAGCTTCTGGGCGTCACTTTTGACAAAAAGCTAAGCTTCACAAAACATGTCCAAGATTTATGCAAAAAGGCACACCAAAAATTGCATGCGCTTGCCCGACTATCTAATTATATAGATCCTATTAAATTAAAACTACTAATGGATGCTTTCATTACATCACAGTTCAACTACTGTCCACTTGTTTGGATGTTCCACGACAGAAGGGCTAATGCCAAGATAAATAAGGTCACCGAGAGAGCTTTGCGAATTGCATGCAATGATAGTGGAAATAATTCTATGAATAATTATTGTAATTATAATAAATCTCTGACTGTTCATCAACGCAATCTGCAGTTGCTTATGATAGAAATATTCAAGACAAAGAATAACCTTAATCCAACTTTTATGAAGGATATCTTTGTAGTAAAAAATAGCTATTATAGCTTGCGAAATCCAAATCATTTTCAACTGCCGAATGTAAGAACAACAATATATGGCATAGAAAATATTCAATTTAGAGGCTGCTCCTTATGGTCCTCACTACCCAATAGTATGAAAAACAGTGAATCTCTGCAAGAATTTAAAAGTAGAATAAAACATTGGGATGAAATAAGTTGCAACTGCAGATTGTGTAAAGTTTTTATAAAGGATATAGGGTTTTTAAATTAGTTTGTATTTAACAATTACCGGTAATTAGATTATTCTTAGTTTTGTTTTTCTTTAATTTTAGTATTAGTTGGCCTTAATTAGCTTCTTTTAGCTATATATATAGCAAAGCCAACTGTAAATAAATTGACGATGATGATGATGATGATGATCGCAATGTGCATTTGACCTGCTGTTGAGAGAGGACTGCTAATTATTTATTTTTAACGTATTATTCTTAACACATTTAGCAGAAGACAAAAGATATACGTTCTTACAGACGTATCGTCCTTGACAAATGTCTCGATACATTCACTGTTTTCTACACACTGATGCTTATGGTGGTTCAAAGACTTTTGGCGAACACTGTAGAGCTTAAAAAGTTGTTTATCATATTAAATCATTTTGTGACGATACTTCAAGTTTCAGCTTCTTGTTAACTTGTTCTTAATATCCCAGCAAGTTTGAGACTCGTATGCTAATAAAATTGTTCTTTAGTAAAAAAGAATGTACCTTTTTTGTGCACCGTTATCCTGAGGTCATGCTGTCTTGTTGTATAATTCTGAACACCTGGACGTCCGCATTGTGTAAACATCCCCTCCCCTCATGTCCGAGTTTGTGCTCGGACGTCCTTTGTGAAAGTCAAATTATAGTCTTGTCGGATGATCCACCTTATGCCCCTCCCTATCACTTCATCCAACTTCTGCAGCTTGAAAAAGAGGCAACTTCATAAGCATATCTTGTTGACAGTTTAAGAAGAAATTGTTATTAAAGACCTCTTTGTCATTAAACAACAAGCCACTTAAGTTCAACTACATACGTTGATTTGTATTGGAGCAGACCTGATTTGTCACTAATAGTTTTGTTTAGAAGGTAGTACAAGCGAATGACTTTTAGCGCCAGAGATTTATGTCACTTCCAAATCTACTTGAGGTCCCGAGATTTTCGCATCCAGACACTGTTAGTATCTTGAAAATTGCGAAAGCCAGCCAGTGGGATTTCCCCTGTTGGACTAAATCTTTAGTATTAGATAGAAAATAGCAAATTATAATTGATACACAGTAAGCGAATGTAGTAGTATGACATAGCACATTTGCAGATGATCGAAGTCAGCCATTGAATAACACATAGGTGAAAATGTTTTGCTATGAAATCGAATTAGGTTCATAGACCACATCCTGTACCGCCTCTCAACATCTTGTCACGCCTATTTGTGGGTGTGCAGCACCATTTGTGAAAGAAAATCAGGTGTGCTTGCCAAACTCTGCTATCTGGGTTCCTGAAAATACCTGACATTAATTGTGAGCTGCATTGGGGAAAGCAGGGAGCTTTTACTTATGATCTCTGGTATGCAAAAGAAAAGATGTAAATGTGCAGTGTTTTCTTTGGTGTTCACCAAATGTGTACTTGTAAGGTGTGCATTAATTCATGTTAATATGCACATCCTCTATTGTGTTGTAGACTCTTTCCTTACAATGTCAGGGTCTGGGCACAGCAAGCTTTTCCAACTCTAGACTTCTGACACGGTCTTGAGGGTGCAGTTGGAATACCAACCTTCTATAAATAAATGATCTTTTGGAAGTACTCCATTTCATTTTGTTTTTTTTTTAATATTAAAATGGAAAGGTTGTCCTTCAGCCTTAGTTGATTCATGCTCAACCATGCCCAGATAGTATATTAATGTTAAAAGAGACAATGAATGAGGTATTAAAGTTTTGATTTTTCTGTATAATATAGTAGTGTTGTACACTCTCTTAAAAACAATGGATTTCTTCACTTTCTCCTGCTTTACTATGAGTGTGGCAGTTTATTAAACCTGTACAAGTTGGGTATTATTTGTGCTTTGTAGGCCCCTAGGACCAGCTTAATAGTGGAAATGTCTGATTGCTCAATGCATCCTTTTCTTGGGGAAGTTTCAATGCTTTGTCTTTACCATTTTAGAATCTACTTTTCAACTAATTGCTTTGAATGGATGACTCATCATTAAAAGTAAATGCATCACTTGATGATACAGAGTTATGCCCTATGTCTGGTACAGGGTATATCAGGAGAGATCAGTGTCTTAAAGACATAGCAAGACAAGAAGAGCAAGTACAGAATGGTTTAGAGAAATGGTTTGGAAATGATGAAGCAGCCGATGAATTTCCACATGAGTTATATGAAGAGATGTCAGTTGGCAGTGAAAGTGATATCAGTATCAGTGACACAAGGCCAACCATGGTTGAGCATAGAAATCATTCCATAAAGGGTGCTTATAGAATCAATAAAAAGTATCTAATGGATGAATATACATCTAATGACAATGATGCACCAAATGTGAGATGATGTTTTGTTATTCCTTTGCATAAAGTTCTAAATTGCTTATTGTTTCAAAGCTTTTTCAAGGTAGGTTACCATTTGAAAGTGAGAAGTGCCTAATAATAATATGCTGTTGGAATACCAGTAGGCTGCTCAAGTATGTGGGATTTAAGCCAAAAGTGTAGATTACTTTATTACCAGTGACTTTACACTTATGTTTCATCAAACTCTAAATAAAGATATTGGTCATATTGTAGATTGCAAATTTAAAGCATGTCTGGGCTGTTTTTGAAACAAGTACTGTTACAATACAACCCTTTTGCATACTTGCTTATGACACTCTACATTGTGGGATAGCAATTTGTAATGGCATTGAGAAAGTTAGACTGTTGTAATTTGCTCATTGTTCACTTGTCATTTGGAAATTTTATTGGGTGGTACATGCAGTATTTTGTTTTAAAAGACTACTGTGCATCAAACACTATGCAATAGAGCAGTGTCTGATCAAGGTAGTGTCACTTTTCTATGCACTGCAATAGTTGGTATTACAAGAGCTGTTTAGTTGTTTCTTTATGCTATCCAGATTCTTTAATTTCTGTTTTGATTCTTGAATTGTTCTTGTCTGCATAGTAGGTGTTATGAATTTGTTATAGTAAGAGAAGTTAAAATTACAGAATGCCTCTTCTGGCATGTTTATCAGATATTTCTTGTTTGTCCATGTACTGCACACAATAAGTCCAGATTATTTATTTTTGAAACATTTGAAGCATCTTTCTTTGCTTTGTGCACTTGCCTCCTAAGCAAAAATAGTTCTCAAGCTATGAGTTGAATGTTGATTCCACCTGTTAGTATTGTCTGCTCCTTAAAACATGTGATATTTCCTTTTATAGCTAAGAATATTTTTCAGTTTATTAATTCTACTAGTGTCTGTATGCTTTAATTTTTTTATAACAAAGCAAGATAGTAGCTTGAACACTTCAGTGACATTTTTTTATAGCTAAGGAGTGATGATATTGCTACATCATATGAGCAACATATTAAGCCTCATCAAACTTTCCACACAACAACAGCCTCTCCCTTGTTGCAACAAGGCCTTGGCCTCTATTCTACTTCAAAAGAAATGAGCCATCTTCACAAAATTGTTATCATCAGAGATGCATCACATTCTTTGAAAGGAGTTCCGTCAAGTGATGAGCATGCCCAGGATTCAAACAAAGGTATTCATTAGTATTTGTTTTTAACACATATGTTTTTGTCTTGCCAGTACTTTTCATGAAATCTTTGCTGGATGGTTGGCAAGGAGATAACTACATTCTATATCACTTCTTCCAGAAGTTATTAAATATGTCACACATGTTTGAAGATTCTTAGGTTTTGCTGTTCTAGATGTTTTCATGAAAATATATTGTAAATTGTAATCTGATACATCATAGTACCAAGCAGTTAACTAGTAATTGCCTCATATTATTCATTTGTTGTATGTTTTACTAGGAACTATTTGACTTGGTCTACAATCTAGCAATGTATTATGGCATGATTGTAAATATTGTTATCATACAAAAGAGACATTTGTGTTGTGATTAAGTACATAGCTTTTCCCATGGAAAAGAAGTTGGTGACATGAAGAAATAGAGTTATGCAGCATCCACCATGCAAATTCTATCTGATAGGGCAATGCAAAACAAAACCAAAAAGAACCAAAATTGACAGCATATACAAATAGTTTTGTCAGCTTGATAGATATGCCTTAAGTTATAAGAGTTGAAAATTGAATACGTCTTTGGTAGTCCAATAAGGAAAATTACAGGGGTTAGTCCCTGGACATGATATTAAAAATGTGCAGCACAGTTTCCATTCTAGACTGAGGCAACGTTGATTGACCCTGAACATTAAATGTAATATAAGTAACAACATACAGTTCAGAGCATTCAGCAAGGAAGATTGTCCATTTGTCCTTCCATTTAAGTGTTTTGGAATCAGTTTACATTAAGACTCAAAACCCAGTCTTGTGTAAGCAAAAAGAGTTCGTTTTGTCACTTGGACTCGTCAAGTAAACAATGGTGAATAGGAGCTAATTGGCCAATCATAGGACCACATAGATGCATTATTCATCATATCACGTATACCGGAATCTGGCTATATATTTCGGTTCACCTTTCGGTCATTATCCGACGTTTCATACTCTAACGAGTCTCAGGCAAAGGAAAGCTTCCAGTATACTAAAATAATGGTCCCGCTCTCTCGTTCTATAGAAAAACCGAAATATGCTGTAAATTTCTTTGATTATGTTTTCATATTTTAAGCTCTCATCTTGTGCTCTATTTAGGACAATCAATTTTGGTCCATGGTAATCCAGATCAGAAAATTTCAGTTAGGAGAAAGAATGATAGACCAATCAAACCTCCTTTCACTTGCGAGCAATGCAACAAAGAGTTTCGCCAGGTTGGTGCCCTCATTGTCCATCAGCGAATTCACACAGGCGAGAAACTATACGTCTGCAAAATTTGTGGGAAATGCTTCAGTCAACGAGGCCCCCTTGTCACACATAGACGGATTCATACTGGAGAGAAGCCATATGTTTGTGATATTTGTGGTAGAGGATTCAGTCAATCAGGGCCTCTCACTACACATAGAAGAACTCATACTGGAGAGAAGCCATACGTTTGTGATATTTGTGGTAAAAGATTCCGTCAATCCGGGCCTCTTGTTACTCACAAACGAACTCATACAGGAGAAAAACCATATTCCTGTGAGGTATGTGGTAAGCGGTTTAGTCAATCGGGACCTCTTGTTACTCATAAAAGGATTCATACTGGAGAAAAGCCTTACATATGTGAAATATGTGGCAAAGCTTTTACTCAGTCTGGACCACTTAAAAGTCATAAGCGGACACATAGTCTCTAATAATATGTCACTAAATCATTTTCAGTTTTAAACGTAGTGACAAATAAATAGTTGAGAATTGAAATTACATGATCAAAGTAATATTTCTGGCATTGTCTAGTGCAACAGCAGAAGGTTGCTTTATTTGTTTAGAGATTTTGATTGCATGTTTTTTGACTAGTTTACATTCTGTATTCTTCCAACGATTATAGCTGTTAGCATAAGTACTTAGGTATCACCTGAAATTAAATATTTTTTGAATTAGATTTGTATCAGTTCAAAAATTTAGTTATTTATTCTTAATTGATTGAAGATGATACAGAAAGAATGTGACTTTCATTGATGTTTTGTCGAATAATGTTCATCATTAGGTATATTTATATTGTATATCGAAACTTGTACACACCGGACAATCCAGTTCGCTCTCTTAATTGGTTTAGTTTGTATCAAGACTGAGAAAATACAAATAGAATAATCAGTGTTATTGTCAGACTCTAGTTCCATCCTCGATGAAGGTTATATAATTTGTTATAGCAAAGGCTCTCATTCAAAGCGATACATTCCACGGCTAATTCTTCCAGGACTTTTCCACAAGACTCGTGTTCAGGGCTCTGTTCAAGAGCAGTCTAGGTGTATCGTATTACATGAAATATACATTTGTCCAAATATGGTGTGTATCCTATTTCACACAATCTCTTATTACTCTCCCTGCAAGCCCTGATAGCTTCCACTGAGAAATTACAGCTAGGCGACTACACATTTTTTTGTAAGAAACAAATATATTTATATTCATGAGGCACAAATCAGGCAAAACTTAAGAAACAATTAGGAAACACAGACATTTCATTTTCATTCTCATTCATTTTAAATTATTTACCCACGGTTGCCCCGTCAATCGAGGAAGATTGCTTTACAGGGGGCTGTGCTTAAAAACTAAGAAAAAAACTTTTCTATCCTTTAAACACCTTACCCTAATTCCAATAATACGTAAATAAATAAATAAAAGAAAAGAAATAGCAAAATAAATCATTTATTTACAGCGTCTTTAAACGCTTTGAAAGAGGATGTCTGCTTGACTGCCAAATCTAAGTGGTTCCAGACTCGAGCACCACGATATGAGAAAGCTCGTTGACCACTGCACGTTTTCACTAGAGGGATTTGGAGATCAGTTGCCGTGTTTCTCAAATTTTCCCTACTACATGCCGACTTTTTCGTAAAAATTTGTGACAGGTAGTCTGGGGCAAGCTCATTTATTGATTTATAGACCATGCAGGCTGTCTCGACTTGTATTATATCCGCTACAGTAGGCCAATTTAGAGTTTTTATTAAGGCACTAGCGGAAGGATCATAGCTGCTGTTGGTCACAATTCTAGCTGCACGGTTTTGAAGTTTTTGCAGCACCTGCAACCTAGTCCCCCCACATGCCTCCCAGACCGAACAGCAGTTGCGGAGGCGCGGTTCAACGATACCACGATACATTTTACAGAGGGTGTCCTACGGCAGTAACTTCTTGGCATATTTAAGGAATCCAATTGCACAAGAGACCTTAGATCGTACAAAATGGATATGTTCGTCCCAATACAGATGTCTATCAATCTGTACCCCTAGATATTTGACGTTATCTACCATTTCGACTTCGGAGCCATAAACAGAAAAAGAGGGAGGTTCCACTAGCTTTGTCGAAATCTTCTTAAGGTTGGGTCGTGATCCAATAACCATCGCTTGTGTCTTCAGGACATTTGGGGACAGTTTATTGCCTTGGAGCCATTTCCGTAAAGAATCAAGTTCTTTGTTCATCGTCAAATTCAGATCATTGACACTTCTTGCAGTAAAGGAGATGCTGGTATCATCAGCGTACATGGTCACCTGGCACCTTTCCAGACAAAACGGAAGATCATTGATATAGACTATAAAAGGAAGGGGCCCTAGACAAGATCCCTGAGGTACACTACAGTGTATTGATATAGACAGCCTGAGTTTCAAAAGTAAACTTTAAAATCTGTTTTTGTGAGAGAAGTTTTAATTGGACTGCAAACAAGCTACAAGCAGCATCTGTCTCGCAAATTGTTTTAACTAAAGCTTCCACTTTTCGTCTCATAGTTGCCTTTTTGCTATAGGAAATTTCAAGAATGTTAAGAAGCACATAAGAAACATTTAAGGCGGGATTTGGCAAAATATTAAGAAACATCCAGGCTGAAGGGAGAAAGTTTGTTTCTTATAAAAAGACGTGTGCCTGACTGGAATCTATATCTGAATTGGCAGTTAGATCTAGAGCTAAAATAGCTCAACGATGCAAAAGATTTATATTTTTAGCGATAAGTTGAATCTTAGTAAGATAAGGAAAATAGGAAGATAAGGAAATTACGTTTTTCATAGAGTTTTATCAAAACCATACAGAGAGGATGCCTGCTTAGATTTGACTGAGAGGCCATTGCTCAATTTTGCACATCTATACCAGAAACATTTCTGGCCATGTGATGACCTTTTCATTGGTTACTTTAAATCTGTTGCTTGGTTGTCAAAGTTATAGGGCAAGCATTGTGAATTGCGGTAGTGAGGTCACAGAGGTATCATGGGGCCAGCTCTTTTAGGAATTTGAAGACCATTGTTTTAGATTCCACAGTAATCTGTTTGGAAACAGTTTTCTCTCCTAGCCTTTCAATAAGAGGTTGAGCAGAGGCAGAGATTGATGATGCATCTAAATATTTTCTGTAACTTTTCAATTAGCCACAAATTCAGTTCAATTTCATTCAATATAGATCTCTGTCAATTGTGTAAAGACTTTTCATGTGCGTCCTGCTTTGAACAGTCAAATAGTAATAACAAATGTTCAAACAGGATATACATTTCAAACAAAATTCTGCTATCAATATGTGTCCTGTATGAAAAGGACAAAAAAGAAAACCTAAAATATTTCTTTTTGATAAAAAGCTAGCTGTAAAAGAAATGATTATCTACAAGTTCCGAATAAATTGCAGGTTTTATGATAAATGTTTGTTTAACGCTTCTTAAAATAGCGTAGAGGGTTCAGTTCTCCTGAGTTCAACTGGAAACTTGTTGTAGATCTTTGCATCCATGAAATGGAAAGACTTGCTAGCACATTCTGCTTTTTAGTCAGGAAGCCTTATCAAACATCCAACATTCCTTGCGTCTGTTATGTGCTGTTGTAGCTCAAAAAGTCTTAGAAGTTCTCGCAGATATCATTATCTAAACACTTACGCACAAGTCTACATCCCCTGATACTTTTGGTATTGACGACTGATTGAATTTGTATGGGATTTTTCAAAATTTCATTTGCTATTTTCACGCACCGGCCATGAAATGATGAGAGTCTCTTTGTTTGAGTTGTGGCCAGCTTGAGTTGCAGTTATCCCCAATATGTGAAGGTCTGTAGGATCATTGAATCATACACAGCCTGTGCGGAGGTAAAATCGAGGAAGTCCATTATCTTTGCAAGCATTCGCAATATGCTGTACTTCAGTACCGAGGAATTTATGCTGTGTGGTGTTCATGGTTTTAGAGCCTCGGTACATAGTATCAAATGATTCATTCTGCTTTGCAATCCTTTGCGATGGCCCGAAAAGAACAGATCTCGTCTTGGCTTTTTCAAATTTATCATTAATCCGTCTCATAAAGCCAGTCAGCTATAAAATTCATATTTTTCGATAGCTTGGTTTTGATGACTGTCATATACTTATAGGCAACGTTGTTCACTGTGTTATCAGCATATTTAACTATCCTGGCACCTTCGATTACATCAATGATGTCATTGAATGATACAATGAACAGTAACGGACCCAATATGGACCCCGGGGGAGTTCCATTTTGAATGTCCAATACCTTGATTGAAGATTGTGCATAATGTACAACTGCTGAGCGGTGGACCAAGAAAGTTCCTCATCATTAATTCCATATTGAGGGAGTTTTTTGGAGTAGGTGTGAATGGGTTATGGTATCTAGCAATATCGTTGACGCTAACTCCAACGACAGCCCCAGTCTAGATCCGAACTGGAATTTTGAAAGTAGCTTTTTTGTTAAGAAACTCCATAGGTTGATGCTTTACCAACTTCTCTATCACTTTGGATAAAACAGGCAGGACTGAGATTGGGCGATAGTTGTCAAAGCTTAATAGGGAGCGATATTTTATCCACAGGGACTAATTTGTTAAGTTTTGTATCTGTCGGAAAAATTGCCGTTTCAAGTGAGAGATAAATCAGGTGAGCAAAGCGGGCATCAATAGAACATCCCGCATCTTTCAGTAAGCCTGGGGGAGATACTTTCGATACCTGTTGATTTAGCACGCTTGATTGATCTCAGTTCTCGCTCAACTTCAAACTTTGATATAAGTCTAAATCTGAATTGTTAATCAGTTTCTTTGAGCTATAGCTGCAGGGTTGCTTCATATAAGATCACGTAAAGGAATTGCACTCTCTCTCAATTTTGCTGTAGCTGTAGTGAAAAAGGTACAGAACGCATTGGATATCTTTGATGGCTAGTTTGTTTTCATGCCACCTATATCAAATGAGTGCACTGAAGGGCCTGCTATGGAATTTTGTGGGGTATATAAATTTGAAAGATTTCCAAAAATTATTTGGATTTCCAGAGTTTTCTTTCACCGTGGTCTTATAGTACGAAGTCTGTCTTTTCTGATAGCAATGTTCACCTTGTTACTCTTCTGTTTATGTTGTGCGATACCAATCTCACCCTTCTTTCTTCCAGATTTACGAACTAGGTTACCTCTATTAATAATAGTGATAATAATAATAATAAATAATGATAATAATAATTATTATTTTGAATCTTTATCAATGCGTATCCAGTGAAGAATAAACAAAGTAACCTAAAACAAAACCGAACTTAGAGTATACAATAACAGAAATGCACCTGATAAGATTTTACATTAAAAGTGTCAAGGCATTTCCAAAAAGAGCATATCATATTCCTTTGCACCAGAGAAAGAGAAACTTTAGGAGACGTATTATTTCCCAACTGTTTCTTGTCCGAACCCGATGTTCAATCAGTTGGAAGTAGTGTTTGAAAGGATCAATAAAGGGATCAATAACTTTATTGTTTATGCATGATCTGACTAGGATACAAGCTCGTTTTTATTGGCATTGGACACAGACTGCAGTGTGATTTTGTTGACCGAGGTTCTATTCACATTCGCTTCGGCTCTAATGTGAGAAGAATCCAGCTTGTCTAGTTAAGTTCTTGCGTTGCAGAGCTGAAAGATACCGCAGTAAGTGAATGTTGGTATAATCATACTCTCTTATACGGTCATTGCTGCTTTCAGACTGAGTCGAGAAGACACTTTTTTGTAGTAATTTTGAAAAACCGTGCTCATATTTAGGGTACTGTCAATTGATTGCTCCTGTCCGTACTTAACGATCAATTCACGGTTGAATAGATAATCAGTAAACCATTCTAGCTCTAGATCGCGAATGCCATATTTAGATAACCTGCTGAGAATTTTCGAATGACTGATGGTGTCGAATGCTTTTCATCAGTATATAAAGCACGCAACAACCAATCTTCTTTTATCAGCGTTTGATCGTATTTCGTCTCAGAAGCGAGTTATTGCTTGCAAGGTAGACATACATACCTTTCATCATCATCATCATGTTCCGTCGAGTCGTTTTCGACTCCTGGTGATTTCTTGCACGAAACTTCTCTACTTGCTTTTATCTTGTACCAGTTCTTTCAACTATATCAAATCTTTATCAGTTACTTCCTTCAAATTGTCAAGCCACTTCATCCTTTGCCTACCTCTTTTCCTTTTTCCTTCACATTTTCCTACTAGTATACTTTTTTCCAAACTATCTTTGCTTCTCATAATGTGCCCAAAATAGCTAAGCTTTTGTTTGTTTATTTTTCCTTCAAGTGATATGACTGGTTGGATTTGTGCTAATACATTTGCATTGGTACTTTTATCTATCCATGAAATTTTTAATAGTTTTCTCCAACACCAGAGCTCTAAAGCATCTATCGTTCTTCTTTCTTTTTTTCTTATAATCCAGCTCTCACATCCATACAAAAAAAACAGAAAATATTAAGGTGTTTACTAGTCTAATTTTTGTCTTCAGAGCTAAATCATTGTTCTTTATCACATTTGCTACCTTTTTCATTGTTATTCGGGTCATTCCTATCCTCCTTCTTATTTCACTATCGCTGCCTCCATTTCTTGTTATTTGGCTGCCTAAGAATATGAAACTTTCCACTATTTCTATATATTCATCATCAATTTTAAATTCTGTTATATTATCTGTTGTCATAAGCTTGGTCTTTTTTATGTTTAGATATAGTCCAGCCTTCTTCTTTTACTCTTTTTATTAGTTTTATGTAGAAAATCTTTACAAAATCACTCACACTGGAAAATGAGCCCAATATTTTAGAAGAGGAAGTAAGGCTAGCACTAAAGAAATTAGCAAACAATAAATCACCCGGGGTAGACAATATTCTAATAGAGCTTGTTAAAACAGCTGGAGAGAATGGAATTAAAATAATCACTACACTTTGCAGGAAAATATGGGATACTGGCGAGTGGCCTACAGACTGGAAGAGATCAATATATATCCCACTGCCAAAGAAAGGAGACACACGGATATATTCAAACAATCGTACCATCGCATTTATCTCACATACTAGTAAAATACTACTAAAGATTATACAAAAAAGAATTGAACCATACATGGAAAGAGAAATAGATAATGAGCAAACAGGGTTTAGAAAAGGAAGAGGCACTAGGGATCATATTAACAATATCAGATGGATGCAAGAAAAATGTCATGAATTTGGACAACCTTTATACTTATGTTTCATAGATTATAGCAAAGCATTTGACTGTGTCGATCATAAAAAGCTATGGCTAGCACTACAGGAAATTAGAATTCCGGAACATTTAATCAATATATTGTGCAGTTTGTATAACAGACAAGAGGCTACTGTAAGAACAGAATAGGGTAACACAGAATGGTTTAATATTGGCAAAGGAGTAAGGCAAGGGTGCATCTTATCACCATACTTGTTTAATATGTATACTGAGATAATCATGCGAAAAGCACTTGACAGTAAAGAAACAGGGATCAAAATTGGAGGACAAGTAATTGGCATACCTGCACCCTATCCGAATTGATGACTTTACAATAGGTTTGTTTCTTTGAGAAAATTCGTCATTGGTTTGTGAATGACTCTTTCAGTGACTTTAGACAAAATCGGCAGTATTGATATCGGTCTATAATTAAATTATTCGTAAGTTTTTGACTTCAGTGTTTAACTAGGGAGCAGGCTGTCCCTAAATATTCTTACGGATGTTTGGAGCTTGCGATCAAAGATATTACTCAAGATACTCTTGATATCAGACAAAGCCTCGTTAACATATCCATAGCTGTAAAATCATGTCCAATCGGTTGCCAGAAGATCTTTGTTCATCATTTCGTGTTGATAGCTTTTGCAATCATTGCAGATAATTTGCCTTGGTTTGAAGTGGGAATGATTTACTTTCCTCACGCATCCGATCACATCATGGACTCCAAGGTTGGAATGACTCCGGTTGTCATAACATTAGGTGGCTTGTTTGTCAAAATTACATCAACGAGAGTTTCTGAGGTTTTTGCTATTCTCATAGGTTTTTAAATCATATGCTTGAAGCCTAATGTGTTTAAAATAGAATTAAGATCTATGTTGTCTTGCTTTGGAAAATTTACTTTGAGGTCTCCCAGGAAGGTAGTTTCTAGCTATTTTTCAGAAGCTTTAGAGAACATGTCATTCAGGTGGTTAATGAAGTCTTTGCTCAGGTATGTTGGACTGTCAGGAGGGCGATACATCATACATAACAGGAAGCTGTTTAAATGAATTGGCCAAATTCAAGCAAGATTGCTTCCACGTTTTCATTTTCTAAATCTTTCCTTCTATCCCGATTAATTCCATCTAAGATACATATGCACCAACCCTACAGCCTTTACCAGACTCCCTTGGATGACTTAAGAAGGAGTAAAAGAGACTATCATAAACCAATTGCACATGGCTACTTCCCGTGTCAATATGTGTTTCACTACGTTATAATATTTGGAGACCAGGAAAACTTTGAAGCAATTCAGCAACATCTGCATAATTACCACTCAGACCCCTTAAAGTTTAATTGCAAATTTTCATCCCTTTGGCTTTGATAAGGGAATTTAGCTACAAGATACTCCTTATGTTATTTGCAGGACCATGGCATGGCTGCACATCACTGTACATGAGGATAAGCATATTAACATAAGTTTACTTTAAACCACAAATACGGTAACAGAACTTGCTACCTCTCATTTGGAATAAGCTTGAAAAGATAAAGGTTTCTCATTGCCATACTTTATCACTTTCATTTCCAAGTATTGCCAGTCCAATGAAGTCTGAACCGACAAATGAACACATTTTGATTTGCAAGTTTACACGAGCAAGAAGAAAGAAGACAACACCGTGCAGTAAGCCGCCATCGTAATTGTGTACGCCTTTCACATAGTCTGTCAAATAATGGTGAGTTGCTACAATACTCGCTATAAGTCCTTGTGACGCTTACAAACAACTGATATCCACCATATTCCACTAAATTTTGATATCGTTGCCACATACACGTATATCCTTTCTCCCTAGAACAATGTTGCTTAGTCTATGGGAAACTTGAAGTTGATGTGCAAATGAAATTTTCCCATTACCGCAGGCACTTCTCCCAGAAACCAGCATTGTTCGACGGGAGGAGGTAAATGAAAGCTCACTGCAGAACACAAAGTGTGAATTTCCCAGGACTTGTGGTGACTATTGTCTGGTAATGAGATTTCTCTAAAAACTTTATACCTGCAATGTGATGGTCGTCCGCGATGTAATCGATGATGCTGAAAACGGTGGTGATATGTACGCATGAAAGGATATTGCACATTGCGTACAAGGATCAGAAAAGTGATTTTGGCTTTCTCCCGGAGCAGAATATTTTGGTGACCACCCATATTAGAAATCTGTAGTTGCTTATGGCAAAAGGTTTTTAAAATACAAGATGCGATCTAATCCACCTTTCATAACAGATATCTCTATGGGGCGAAGCATTAGCTACATTGTAAAGCAAAACAATGACACTCAACTCCCAAAGTTACGAACAACATCCTATGGAGTTGAAAACACAGCCTAAGTTAGAAATAGACCTGTGGTCACTTTACTTCATGAAACAAAACAAACATCTTCTCTATTCAATGAGTTAGATTTTGGAAAGGTGACAATGCCACTGTAGGCTCTGCAAAACATTTTACCGTAAGTTGGGTTTCTAACAGGCAAAATGCTTGTCATCCTTTATCCATTCATAATTTTGCCTTATAATACAACCATACATTTCTGTACTGTTTTTTATTTGTTTTGATTAAGGTTAAAAATTCTTCAGTTTTTGGTCTCATTTTGAATGAGGACAATGTTAATTGAATTTGAAGATTATTACAGTACCTTTATAGCAAAGTTGTAAGTTGGAAAACTGAAGATATGGCAGTTTCAAAATCAGGAGTGCAACTATTAGCAGGTAATGCATAAGCATTTGTAAGACTGTGAATGCTATCAAGATACGTTTTTCCACCTTCAATTGCATGTAAGCAATAATCCCAACTATTCGGCAGTGTGCAGCTCCAAGGAATCAAATGTGATAAAAATATCTAGCATAGCAATTGCAATGGGCAATCACAAGTTATTAGATCAACAGATTTAAGATACGTTTTAACCACCTTACCTACTAAATGCTCAGGAAAGTGATTCTTTTTGAATACATATGCTGGCTGTTTAACATCCTGATGAAATGTATAAAGAAAACCATTAATCTCGTAGGCCCCAGAAACTAAAATACGGATGTTCAACTGTCTGAGGAAATAAAGAAAATCTTGAAAAAATTTTAAGCAGTCCAATAAGTCTTAAAAGGCCTCGATACTTGTTTAAGCCACGGTACAGTATTTTTCTGATGACCTAGAAAGAGATTAGCTAAGAAAGGAACAAATGGAGAGCCCATAGCAAAACAATCCAATTGAGCATGAACTTTACCATCAAAAAGAGAGTTTGAGATATAACATTTGAAAATTGCTAAGAAAGATCAGTTTTCGAAGACTTGAGAATATTGTTACCTTCTGCAACATATATGAGACAGCAAGGTCAATAGGCTCTTTAAGATGCATCTTAATAAACAAGCATGCTACGTCAAAAAAGGAAATAAATCAGTTACAAATATAAATGATTTTGATTTCTTGGACGAAAGAAGATAAATCAGAAGTGTGTACATGTGAACATATTCAACTAACTGATAATTGGATACTTTCAGGTGCGCTGGCTGTGAACCTGACGTATAAATAATACTGTATATATCCCTATCAATTTACAATTCAATTTAAGACTTTAAAGAGTATGTTATCACTTGCCCCCTCTAAAAATGATGGGATCGTTTTTAAATTCTTTACATTGATGTTTATCATTAATTACAAATACCTTGTAAATAAGCTGTCTTATTTAAAACAACTACTCCATTACCTTAGTCTGATTTATTACTTTTAAAATTATTATTGTTATAAAGTTATTTACAGTTAGTGCATACACAGTTCAGCAAACTAATCCATACCAACTATTTACAGTACTACAAAAGTTAAAATGAAGTAGAACTGGAATACTTTTAGAAAGAGGTAATAAATTTTTCCAACCCTTCATAGGACCTCACTATAGCCTCATTTTACTTATTTACATATCTTGCAGTTGTATTTGTCCCCATTCCAATTGTCCCATTCCCATTCCAGGTGCATTTGTCCCAATATGATCTGTCTCTTGAATATCGAAATTGAGTGAACATTTTGTACATTATCGGGTAACGTGTTCCAAAGATGAGCTCCTATGGGTATAAGAGAGTTAGCTCCAATTGCGATTGTTGTTTTATTTGGTGTTTCTGATAGACTTCTTGTTAGTAATTCATAGTTCGAGTCTCTTTTTTCAAAGAATTTCAACATGAATGAAGGGGTTTCTTCTGATAGACACTAATTCATTTGAGGGAGTAA
The DNA here is from genome assembly GCA_964019165.1 of Mastigias papua. Classification (NCBI taxonomy): domain Eukaryota; kingdom Metazoa; phylum Cnidaria; class Scyphozoa; order Rhizostomeae; family Mastigiidae; genus Mastigias; species Mastigias papua. The sequence continues at coordinate 6,474,948 of OZ025287.1, read as the reverse complement.
TTTTGCAAGTTCTATTTGTGAGCTTTTGGTTCATGTGTTTTTATAAGAAGTACTTCAAATGGCATATTGACTCTTTTGGACAAGATCTACCAGGTTACTTGAAATCTTCTCATCATACATCCAGATCAGGGGGATAGTTAAAATTGGACATTACAAACGTATTGTATAGGATGTTAGCCTTTTCATAATTTAGACAAGGAGCCACAAGTGCAAAAGCATTGAATTTCTGATCACTGTCTGACAGAGTGCTTGTAAATGATCATTATGGAGGTCAACGGTGACTCCTGGTAATTTAACTTTATCAGGGAGGTGGATCGCTATATCATTAATCTTTCTCCAGAATTAGTTTAGATTGTTCTCTCATCACTTGAAATATAACCTGAAATTTACCTGGATCAGCTGCCATATGATTAACTCTGTGTTAGAAAGGTCGTCCTCGATGAACAGTATCACATTTTCAGTAATGTTTCTATATGTATGCATTATGGCATCACCCGCAAAATTACAATTTTCCGATTCTTTAACATCGAGAAGCAGATGATTAATCAATGAAAAATGAAAGTGCTAAAAAACAACCGACCCGAGCGGGGTTTGAACTCGCGACCACTGACTTTGTACGTCAAGTGCTCTACCAAATGAGCTATCGGGCCACATCCACCTATCGAGTTAGAATCCCGCTCGGGTCGGTTATTTTGTCACACCTTCACTTTCATTTCTCATAAATCCTGCTGCCTTTACAAAAGATAATTAATCATAATGTTAAAAAGAATGGTCTAAGAACTGATCCCTAAGGAACCCCTGGCTTCATGGCTTCATTTCTAGTCAGTCGCTAAGCTCGAGTCCACCTTTTACGCGCTGTTTTCGATTTGAAAAGTAGCTGTGAATCAACGATAGGCTATAGTAGTCAAACATATTAGCGGCAAATTTAGCTACCAGAACGACATAGAACTAAAATTTAAGAACTACAATGTCTTCATTTCTAAGAAGATTATTTAGCACTTAAAGTGTCTTAATATCTTGTAGTGATGGTCTAAGCTAAATTAACGCGCTTTGTGAGAAAATTCGGCTTTTAATGTATTCTTATCTCTCCTATCAATTAAACAGCCTGTCATAGCCTGAGAAATCAATTAGATGTAAGTAAATATATTCGATTTGCTAATATACTTTGTATAATGAAAACTAAAAGAGAGAAGATGCAAGTAAAAGGATTGACATTATGTTCAGTATTCTATTTTCGATTTGGAACAACATGATTGGACATAACACAAAGGTCTTATATTCAAAGCAGCACACTCAAAAGCTGCTTTGTAGTGGCCTTGTTCAATAATATGTTCAAGAAGCAATCTAGGCAATACAATTTTATTAACTAGGTCTTGTTCATCAAAAAATGTCACAATTCCTATAGCATGCAATTTCTTATACAGAAATTGTGGACTTACATATTCATATAACTTTTGATATTAGAATTCTGAAGTTGTGGATTCAGTGCTCGAAAGACAAGTGAAATATTCCTGGAAAAGCTTTGTCAGAGCTCATTTCTTAAAATCGGGGGAGGGGGAGGGGGGTGCATGGCATCCATACAGTAAAACTTTATCATTCCAAATTCAACCCTTGAAGTAAATTGAATTCGTACAACGTGTGCATTTGAATTGTGACAACATACTTACTGCAGAGTAAAACACACAAATCATATCAACTATATTCAACCTTGCATATTGCCAAGGAATATCCATAAAGTGTCTTGGTATATCGACGTTTTAAATGAATCAATCAATAGGAAAGAAGCCCTCTTAAGTCATCATCTTATAATTCTGTTATATTGTATAGTGGAACTTCACATCCAGCGCCTTATGGCAGGCAGCCTTTAATTTCCAATGGTGTATATACCGATAAAAGAGCGCATCAAAAAGAATCCGTGCCGAATGACGGATATATGGAGGCTTATATTATCTTCCATAAAAGAATTAAGTTTCTTTTCTCTTAGTAAATTTCAGTAACTTCAAGGTCCCTCCAAAGAAAAAGGGAAATAGTTACGTGCAAGGTCTAGCGTATTATTGAAATAGTTCTAATTTTTGGATAAAAATGTTCAGCAGAAGAGCTATCACAAAATGACATGATGTTCAAAGTACCTTCGGACCATTTTCAGCTATGCAGGTACCTAAATGCGCTATGCTTCTATAACTTTTTGTTGTAGAGTACTTTACGAAAAAACCGTGAAATCGATCTATTATCTATGTATCAAATTGAAAGAAGATTTAATGCGGAATATGAAGTGGGTACTTTTCGTACGCAGTTGAATGAATCAGCCAAGTTGTGCACCCAGTCAATACTATGAGCACTAGAATACTATGAGGCAGTGCCTATGGTGTCTAGCTAGAATTTCTGAAGCAGTGCACAGGCTATCTCATTAGAACTGTTGTGATAGTACCAAGGCTCATGCCTAGCTAAAAGTTGCCATCAAGCAATGCTAACTAGATTTCGAATGCTACTTTCCTTATGTTTTGATAAGAAATCATGATCGTAACAAATAAAATATCATACACCATAAACATCTTTCTTTCCTGATAGCAAGGTAACCAACTCGTATATTTGTGCACAAATGTTGAAGCTGCAAATTTTGAAGCTGCAAATTCTGTAACGTCCAGAAAAACGATGCAACAGCGCATTGCTAGATGCAAAAATGCTGGTTATTTTCAGATTGAATACAAATCTTTTTACAAGAAAAATGTTTATAACAAAATGAGGCTCAAAAGGCAAAAATCTTAAATTAAAAATAAAAATTACTTGTAAAAAATTACTTGGCTCAAGTCCCAAATTTCACCTTTATGCGAGTTAGAAAACGACATTAGCTCATTCTTTGCAAGCCCTTTACAAAGATAGAAGGTCGTCTTTGATAATCTTGGTTAACAACGACGAAACGTTTAATAACAAATGATGGTGATCTTCTAGCCAGTTTACTCCAATAAAAGTTAAGAAAATCTTAAGAAAATTTAAGCCCCAATTTTGGGAACAGTTAAGAAAATTGAAACTTACACAAAAACGTTTTCTTATAGAAGAAACGAGCACATTTGAAAACATATGGTGCGCCATACACCACGAGTGACCACACAATACAACAAGGATATCGCAACAAGTGTTGCAGGGGTGTAGCATCGCTTGACTTATAACAACAGTGTAATAACAGAACAGGTGTATACCACGACGATAGCATTGCTTTCAAGAAATTTATTCTCAGCAATTTTGGCACAGAGTTGGTATAGGATATTATCAACATTTTTTCAATGTAATTTAATATTGTGAATAGTTTGTTTGTACAACAGAACTTACTATATATAGCCAGATGCGAATACACATGATTGAAAAACAATGATCCAGTTGGGCACTCGGAACCAATTCACCATTGTATACTTGAAGAGTCCAAATGAGAAAATGAACTCGTTTTGTTTAGACATGATTGGGTTTTGAGCCTGTATGTTAACTGATTCCAAAACATTTAAGCGAAAGGACAATCATGTTTGCTTAATGATTTCATTCCATTCCATTTTTATTATTTCAACAGGGTGAAAAATACATTCAGTAATAAACTGACTTACAATATGCCCCGTGTAAACGAAGATATAACTAACCTAATTTGCATTCAAAAGCTAATTAAAATACCAATATACGAGAAAAGCAAGGAAAGAAAAATGAAAAATATGTCAAAAAATGTAAAAAGAAGGGAACTCGTTAGGTAAATTTTTGTGCCGTACATTTAGATTATCAGCCTCTTTGATCTTTCTAAAACGTTTTTAATTTGGTTTTAAAAGTAGCCAGCGAAGAAGCAATTTTCATCTCATTGCTTAACTGATTCCAAACAGTGACTCCTCGATAGGAAAAGCTGCACTGCCCTTTTCAGGTTTTGCACATTGAAACTCTGAGGTCAGTGCTGGAATCACGTAAGGTTCTATAACTAGATTCTTCCTGTGAAACATTGATTGCATGCAGGGTGGTGCAAATCCCTTCAAAGCTCTATAAATTGTAAAAGTTATCTCGAAGTCAATCATTTCTTTGACTTTTAATCACCCTAGTTGCGATGTTACTGGCACCGATGTTTGATCATGGGACTGTTTGTGACATTACGAGCTGCACGATTTTGCAGCTTTTGCTATATTTTATGATGGAATCACCATCACATCCCCAAACTGAGCAACAGAGGCAAATTTTGTAATTAGCCAATCAAAAAGCATTCTCAACAACCAATCAGAATCCTGGATGGTGACATCACTTTGTTTACATTTTGCTTGCCACCCCCTCTTTACAATGGGGAAAACATAGTCGTACAATAATAAGGTCATCATCAATACATGCCTGCTTGAAACTCTCCCAGTTTTTAGCAGCATTTTTGTAAGAAAATAAGTTATGAATTCCTCGCGGCCCTAAGCGATATCTGCATCTAATTTTTCTACAGCGACGTTCAAATTTCATCCTTCCTACATTGTATATCAAATAGGTATAGGTACCCAGGAAAAGTGGCTCCCAACCCCAGAAGACCTGTTCATAATTCACTGTCAATACCGCAAAATTCCTCAAGAGAACCCTTTCTCAATAGCCTCTTTTTTCCTTTTATATCTTATAAGAATTTTAAAACTACAACTTACTTTGGTTTTGCTGTGACCAAACACAACAAGAAAGGACACTAAGTTTTCTGGCTCCAACAGAATATGTTGCTTACAATTCAACATATGTGCAACAAGATAAGTATGGTGTCAAAACTAAGTTGAGTTTTTGTACAGGAAATAGACAAGGTAAACATTGGACAGTTTTTGTGTGTACCAAATAATTCTAAATCTATAGAATGAATACATGCACATGCACATGACCAAAATTCTTATCAGGTAATATGAGATGAAGTTTCTAAAACTATTAGTCAAATAAAGAAACGAAAAGAAAGAATAAAATAGGTGGTACGCTGCTAGTAGTCTAACAAGCTCGCTCCATCAGCTGAGTGAAAAAGTTACATTGTTACCTCAAATTATATAGCCTCTTCAATTTGAAGTTGATTTCCTTTTCTTAATTTCAACTATGTCTCTCCCACCTCCGAAAAATAGATAATGATTTGCACATTTCTTTGAAACAGTCCTGCAAAGATGAATGCCTGCTGACGCAAATTTGATAAAATAAATATACTCTTGTAACGAAAAACATGTTTCGTCGACGATAATGAGACTACGTCAAGAAGCCATTGCAAATTTTATATTCGCTATAGACACACGGAGTTTAATTCACCGAATGGAATAATTCTAATTCACCGAACGGAAACCTTACAACTCCGTTTCACTCAGCAATAAGTTTGTTGTAAAAGATGCTGCCTTGATGAAGCAAGTCTAAGTTAAAGAAGGGTATTAGTTTTCTTTGTTCTACTTCTCTTGCTGGTTTTTATCACAGGAAATGTACAAATCATTACCTAGTTTTCTGGGGTGGGAAGAGACAAAGTTACAGTTACAATAAGAAATTAATTTCTATTCAATGATGTTATTGAGAAAGGGTTCTCTTGAGGAAATTTGCGGTATTGACAGTGAATTATGAACAGGTCTTCTGGGGTTGGGAGCCACTTTTCCTGGGTGCCTAAACCTATTTGACATACAATGTAGGAAGGATGAAATTTGAATGTCGCTGTAGAAAATTTTCATGGAGCTATCGCTTAGGGCCGCGAGGAATTCATAGCTTATTGCCTTAGAAAACTGCTGCCAAAAACTGTGAGAGTTTCAAGCATGTATTGATGATGGTCTTTTTTATGCAGCTATGTTTTACCATTGCTAGAGGGGGTGGCAGGCAAAATGTAAACAAATAACGTCACCATCCAGGATTCTGATTGGTTGTTGAGGATCGCTTTTGATTGGCTGTTACAAAATTTGCCTCTGTTAAACTGAGCAGCAATATTTTTAATGTGGATCTACTATGCTGTAATACATGCTCTGTATAGTATGCAGTGGAAGGTATCTCTTAGCATACTTAAGCACTCCTATTCCTCGTGAGATCTTAATGATAGCTTCGTTAATTTCCTCCTTCTAATTTAATGTCCGAAAAATTTTTATCCAAAAATATTTGATTTTGTCTGTGGATTCAATCGTTTCACCACTTATTTGAAAGAAGGGAAAATTTGTTGAGCTATCGCTATCTAATCTCCCAAGGTTAGGTTCGGTACCAAAGATTATACTACGTGTGTTTACAACATTAAGAGTCAGCTTATTTCCCTGAAGCCACAAACTAAGATTTTGAAGGTCTAAGTTGATAGCATTGGTTACATTGGTAATAGATCTCGAGGAATAGGAAATGCTTGTGTCATCTGCATACATTTGTACCTTGGTTCTGTGCAAGGCAAACGGCAAATCATTAATATAGATCAAAAATAGGAGTGGTCCCTGGCATGAACCCTGGGACACTCCACATACAATACCTTGTATTTCAGATATTTTGCCATATACCTCACAGCATTGCTTCCTTTTATCTAGATATGCTATAAATCAGTCAAGATCCTCGCCTTGAAACATATATAGACGTAGCTGAGCTATGCGAATATCGTGGTCAACAGTATCAAAGGCTTTCTATAAGTTTATGAAAACTCCAGACAACTGTCCCTTGTCGAAATTTAGAGAACAGTCATTGGTACACTTAAGTCTGTCAATACGGATTGAAATTGCCTGAAACCCGATTGGCCTGAGTAGAAAAATTCAATCTCAATGAAATATGCAAATACCTGATCGAAGAATATTTTTGTGAATAGTTCTTGAAACTACATGAAGCACAGAAATAGGTCTATAGTTCGATCAGTCTTCAGTAGAGCCATCTATATAAATACGGGAGACCCTTGCAATTTTCCAACTTTCTGGAAATCGACCTTGTGAGATGGAGGTATTGAATATACAGCACAAGTATGGGGGACACAACAGGCAATGATGGGGAAATAACAGGCATACCAATTTTGAGAAATTAGCTTGATATACCGTCAATGCCATAGCTTTGGAATGTCTTAAACCTACTGACTATTCTGCTAAGTTTTCAGGGCGAATCATATGGAAATTAAAGTGCACACGGCTATCGTTTATTAAATAATCACCATTGAGAAGTGGATTTTCAATGCTAGGTATATTCGAACTAAGTTTCTCACCAAAACTGCAAAAGTAATCGTTCATAGTGTCTGCTATTTCATTGTTATTTGTCAGACTGGTGTCGTTTTGGAACGTTTATTTATAAGTTTGTTAATGATCCGAAAATTATCGTCTGTATATTATTTGGCATATTCTGAATTTTTGATGAGATGCTGTCCTATGACCGAATCACTTTTCATTTTAGGACTAGTGCTTCTACACATACTAAGTGGCTGTTCTCTCATTGCACTGCTTTTCGTCCTGATCCTCGTGGGTACATGTTGCTTTATTCTGTCTTCTAGTATCTGCGTAGTGCGCCATACGTACCGAGCTTCACATCGGCACGAATTTCATATTACTTGATTTGCAGTTTAGCGGAAGTCATTGTACCATGCAATTGGCGCTGGAAAAATCTCGTCAAATTTCTTGAAATTTGTCTAATCCGCGTATAAAAATCATTAATACCAAACTGTTATATAAAAATACCACTTGAAACTCTCATTGGAGATAAAACTTATATATAAATTGTAAAATATGAGAATATTACTTCTGTAATCCGCTTGTATTGGTACCACACATTCTCACGCCACACCGACAGTAACTTACCTTGTAGGAACAGTCTAATAAAAAACATGCTATGCTCGTTGAATCATATCCAGAATGAACATACAAGCTCTCATAAGCTCCCTTTGTCTATCACACTCTTACATTCTCTCCAATAAAATTCCCGCAGCAACTCTTTGTAGATTCCCTAAGAAGCTGCGATTAATCTATAGCAAGATAATACAGATGACTGTAGTCAAAGAATTATATAGTACATATGTTTATGAATATGATGTTCTTATTCAGACACAATTTACATTTTTATACTTCTGCTTTATTATTGATGTTTACAATTCAAACTACGCTCGGCTTCTCTTCCAGTTTATCATATTCCACATGAAATTCTTTGGGTACCTTTCGCCAATTTTGATAATCGAAACAGTAGTACATGCCCCTTTCATATGAGCTTGTTTTAACTTGTGGGTCCATGCCTGGGGCTCTTGTTATCCACACTCTCTCTTCTTTATGATACCTCCAATCCCTATGAAATCTACGAAACCAATAAATCCTATTGTCATCAATTGCAAGGCCCTCTATTAAATACAAGTTTGCTTGGGACTAATGAACTAGCAGAAGGTTGAAAAAAGTTAAGGGGTGAGAAAAAGATTAACTTGCAAGACGAGATCTGATCCCCCTTTCTCGAACGGGGAACCATTTTTTTTAATATGCAATCATAATTCCTTAGAGTGAAGATTTTCTAAGTATTCAGTAGACAGGAAAATGATTATACCTAAAACAATATTTTGCGAAAAATCAAACACAACGAAAGTATAACAGAAATACGTTGGGCTAACGGTATATTTGATAAATACATGCAAGAAAGCGACTAATTTTCAATTTACATATGTACTTGGATGAGTCTGGGCCCTTCATCCTTGTACACAAGCGTACGCATTTACTTGACCCCTCTCTCCCCTTCAGGCATATGTACTTATTGAGTGACCCCATATGCTCATCACAACTTGCATTCAAACTACTGCGAGGCTCAGTTCTGATTCATTCACTTAGATAATACGAGATGATGGATGGATTTACACAGGAAATTAGGCTGAAAAAAGGAATGCAGGAATTCTCTTTTCACGGAAAAAAACCAACAACAACAACCAAATACTTCTCTCTGTGGAGAGGTAATCATTACATTTAATCAATCGTCAATGACTATTTCCAAGGTGAAGGAAAACAAATTATTAACAAGTAATTTGTTCAAGGATCAACTTTTGAAAGCCGAAAATATGAATACTACAACAAATAATTGCAATGTAACAGTTTGATTTTTATGACAATTACTATTGGTTGGAAAGTAAGAGCGACGACAAAATGAATCATGTACTTTCAATATATCTTTTCTGTTATTAAACTTCAAAGAAGACAATCAAAGACTATAAGCAATAAGTAATTAAGACAAATCCAAGGCAAAGATATAATTTTCTAGATGAAATCTATCATCGGTGGCTAAAACTGAGGACAATGCTCCGTTCCTATTTGTTTTCCTATTTGCTTTCCTTGGTACACTACACTTAACAGGTTAAAGCTGAGCTTGCTAGGTTAGTCAAGCAAGGTTACCCAAAACTTAAGTCAAAAGTGATCTTTACTTCCCTAAGCCTATATCTTCCCGGGGTTGGTTCAAGGGATACACCCCCTTTCATCTGCTCTTCTACTGCTTACAGCGGTATGTGTTCTACCTGCTATGCCTCGTACTAAAAATTTGTAATCTTGTTGTTCGCTGCAGAGACCATCTGGGAATTAATAGAGCAGGTCGCAGTTAAAAGCAGTCCTTTTGTCATTGTTGGCCATGTTTCTGTTATGCCATGATACACCGATGAAAAATTTTGAAGTCTTCGGTGAAACTGGCAATTCTTCTGACTTAAACACCTATGAGCGCCTTCTAATTCCAAGTGTTCTGCCTGTTGTTCAAGGACAAAAATGCTCTCAGTTCCCCAAACACTGTTTCAATTTTACTTCCTTACTCTCTTTGTTGAAAGTATGTTCCCCTATTGATTTCCTTTCACTACCCCTCTTGATTGATACATTTTTCCGCACTACCATATAATAGCCATTGTTTTTGCACGAGTTTCATCCCATTTGACACTGATCATTAAAGCTTATTTCAATGGCTGACTATGCCCTATCGTAGACGCCGAATATGGGCCTAGGAATGGATTGCAAACGCTCAAACGCAAACGCTCAAACAAGTACCATTATGCCTTTGACGTTTGGATTCATCTCTATCGCTAAATTGTAATATTCTTGGACTATCTTCTTACAACATTGACTAGCAGAAAAGATCCGCTGGGAAATCATGGGATTTTTTCATAATCAATTAAAATACAAAAGACAAAAGTACAACTGCTGTGCCGATCATGGCGAGAATGGACACTAGGTCATCGTAGTTCCCACCATGAAAGGCAATTACAATTCATAATTTGAAATTTATGAGGAAAAAAAAAGAACAAACAAACAAATTATGGAGAAAAGAAAAAATGAAAAAAGAAAGAAAAAAGAAAAAAGAAATTGTTTCTTGTTTTTAATGTCTGTCTCACTTTTGATGTCAGGAAATAATATCAGCGGATATGGAGGATTTGGAAAATTTTTGGTGCTAGGTATTGACCCACAAGGAAAGATGTAATTATGGTTCCTTTCATCGTCACTTTGCGCATTATGGTTTATGGCAAGACTGCTGTTCCCCAGATGTTCCACTTCCACAATTGATATTGTCATCTATATATCAAACATCAATGCAAAAATGAGAGGTAGAGAGCAAATGAGGAAATCAGACATACAATTCAGCTGCTGCAGCCAGTTGTAATAGGTCACCACAGTTCGTGTAGTAGAGGTAAAAAAGCAGGTCATCCCCATAGCGACTGAGCCTTATATCAGCCAGTCTATCTCGTATTGATGAATTTACCAAGTATTCAGGAGGCACGTAATAATCTGAACAAAAGTATAGCCAAAAATGTTAACAAAGCACATGGGGATTTTGATAGAAATGTAGAAATATAATCTTAATAATTGTCATGCAAAACAAAGTGCTGGCAAACATAAGCATCCTCAAGAGCAGCAAGATCAAACTCCTGTACGCCAGTCTGTCACTCAAAAGAAATGCTACATAGATTATATACTGTATATATATATATATATATATATATATATATATATATATATATATATATATATATATATATATATATATATATATATATATATATATATATATATATATATATATATATATATATATATATATATATATATATATATATATATATACATATATACATATATACATATATACATATATACATATATACATATATACATATATAGAATATATAGAATATATAGAAGTACTGGAGAAATTGACTCTTACCTATTTCATGGGGCCGACAAGTAGTGTCTGAAAACGGTGATCCAAATGTATGATATAAACTTCTACAAACAAAATGTGTAAAATGTCAGTAATTAGCAGAGAAGAAGCCGAACTGAGAAACCCATCCCAATGCCATAATATGTACTAAGATTCATTGATGGAAGGAAAAATTACAAAATGTTGCAGTTCCTGACTGAGAGAGCATCAGCATTTGAACCAAAGCTCAAGGCAAAACTCTTTAAAGAAGGGGCCACAACTTAAAGTGAAAAGAAATCTACCATCAATATATCAAAAAAGGATTCGTAGACTAGAGATAGGTCAAGAAGAACACAATTTCGGTCGGGGAATCAAAACAAAATTCTACAATATGATAAAAACATCAGAGAATACATACTCCGTTGAATTTAGATTCAAGCCAAGTGTCGTTAAATCACTAGAAAAATGGAAAAACTCTTTCTGTCAAGCACGAAACAGCAATACTGTCGCAGCATAGACTATATGAATTAAGGGTGCTTCTTCGTCGCACGCAACAAAATAAAACTAGCACGCTTTCATGAATTGTACTATCAAGTGTCAAATAAACGCCCCCCCTGCTTATTAACTTTTCAATTTTTTCCAATCCCCAGGACCTAACCAGGACCCACCGTTTATTAACTTAAATTATCAATTGGACGATGCAGCTCCTACTAACTAATTTGACAACCTTTTTGGTGAACAGTCCTAGGTAGACGGATGCTTCTCTGTATATTTTAAATTCATGTTTTAGGACAACCTGCTTTGTTCTTTCCCTCGCTTTGAAATCGGTTCAAGTCACTTTTCAAATTCAGACCCCCCGTTTATATTAACCCTCGCGATTATTAAAATTCAAAATTATTCCACCCCCCCTATCTACTAGGACCCCCCGTATATTTGGTACTTCAGAGTAGATACCACACATTTGCTGGCTGCTTATAGTTATTTTAAAGGATAGCAATCATGAATGGGCGAGTTGTGCAGTGGCTAGAGGGCTAGCTCAGAAAGGCTAACTGTTAGTGGTACACTTTGGGCAATAACCTACATGCCTACTCAACGACAATCCAGTAGCAAGTGGGACCAACCATTACTTGCTAACCCAATTACAAAGTTCTCTATGAAAATGTTTTTGGTAGATAAATATCTAGCTAAAAACTTCGCAATCTAAGAAGTACACATTCACCAATCCCTGGGCAAATAAAACTTTCATAAATCTGGCGAAATATACCCTAGGGTGAAGAGCGACTCTATAAATGAGAAATGAGAGGCCAGAAAATGCGGAAATGTCTAAAATGAAACTTTGGAGAACATTGATATTCAATTATTCGAATAAATACACGGTATGGAAAGGATATTGACAGTCAGAATAACTATTAAAATGGGCACAACAATAACTGAATGCACATAAAAGCAAACAAAATAAAATTATGCACCTAAAAAAGGCAGGTTAACAATAAAACCACATATTAACTAAGCAGGAAACCTTACGTATTTTCGAGAAGTTGAAATTCAAAATAAAATACGCTAAAAATCAAAACAAGCCATGAAACCTAATTTGCGAAAAACAGCATGCGCAATGCAGTGAAAATGTAAACTCACTGAAGTTGTCAACATACAAACCAGGACATATATTGAGCTATAAAGTGGGATTTTCTTGTAAGATCCTTTTATAGTACTTGACTTCATGCTCAAAGTATTACTTGATTGGAAGCATAAATTTATTAGTTCAACTGTGTAGGTAAGCAAAGGGAAGCAACTTGATAAATATGCAAAAGATTCAATAAATGCAATTAGGACATAAACAGAGGCACTATACACGACATACCTTCCAAGAGCTAAGGTAACTAAATTTGGCTCCGTTTCTGCTGCTCGTATAAATGTCAGCAAACCAATCATGCCAAACTGATCAGTTACCATGCCAACAGGGATATTTGTTATCACTCCTTAGAGGTACAAAAGCAACATAACAAACACAACTATTCCTTCATTTCCGTTCCAGTATCATACTCTACTATAACTTATTAAATTATACCTTATTGTTCTATACATCTGGCAAATCATATAAAATAACCAAGGAAAGAGAGGGTAGGAACGAAAAAGTGGCAGTGTTCCATACCATCCTCATTACAGTAAAGTGGGCCCCAATACCCTCGGATATAAAGCTGACTTTTACCCAATTCAGATGTAAGTCAGTAAACACATAAAAGATAAAAGAACAAGAGTTTGAGAACTCTAATAAAGAACATATAAAAACGGCAGGTCTATCATACCTAGTCTGAATCTCAATCCAAAGCAAGGGTCACAGTGGAAATCAATTTCAATTTCAAATGCATAACAACCGTATTAGAAATAAGTGCATCCCAACTGTGACTTCATATTGGTTGTAAAATAAACGACAACAAAGATACCATTCAACATGTACATTAATACTCTCAACAGAACCATACAGGACATCAAAGCAATTATACGTACAACCTTGTAATGGGAGTACCTAAAAGCAGATATAACTTACCAGACGAACTTGTTTGTATTCCAGCAGATCCCGGGGTTCTGGGCTTTTTATCACTGAATGACCTAAAATTGAAATAATAACATGGTAAACAAAGGCATATACTAGATGATTATGCCAGTAGAAATGCTTTCAGTTAGAATATCCCATGATCAGTATCTACGGCAATAATATTAATAACATGAAAAGAATTAGTAATAAGATTCTATTCCTTCAAGAAACACATGACTTTTATTATATACTGTCCGCTAAATGCAAAGAAAAACACCATATTGACTATTTTGTGCAAAAAATATTGTCCGTTAATCAGAGTGTCCGCTAATTAAGTGTCCGCTTTTTAGAAAGTATTTTACAAAACTTTGACCACAAAACGATCGGGGATAAAATTTGAGGTGTCCGCCTTTTAGAGTGTCCGTAATACTGTAAATCCAATCAAGCAACATAATACTTGCGAAGTGATACAAAAACAAAATAATATATTATACTATAAACATTTTCAAGGGCCATCAAACAAATAAACAGCTTCAAAACGGTATTGATATGAATCCTACCATGAGACTTCTCCACATTGTAGAGAAAAAAACAGATCATCTCAAGGACGCGAATCCCGAGAAACCGACTATTATCAAAAGAGTGGGGTCGTAAAAATGAAGGGTATTATAAAACATGCGCAACTTTAAATCGCATGTTCCTTTAAGTTGAAGGAAACAAGGTACTATTTGTAGCATCCACGCAGTAAAACGATGCATTTAAATGTCCAAACAGTTACAGGAAGTATATACAATAAAATGATTCTGACCTTCCATCCTTCACTACACTTTCATATGATGATCCAGAACTCATTAATAGTTCATGATAAACTATGAATTAATAAAACTATCAAACAACAAGCAAAACGCCAATAATAACAACAAGGAGCATTAAAAAATCGAACAGTGACGGTCTATCACAAAAAATATCCGTGAAGTAATGTATAGTTAGAATGGTGTTAAGGGGCCAAACATTTATTACGTACACATGGATGGAGGAGGGGACTCGATAAATATGACCGTAAATTGTGGATGGTTGTGGATGACGCCAGAAGGGGGGACGGTGGCTGCAACACTATAACGTGGACAGCTAATTTTTTCTATTTACCATTTACAACAAATCTCTTGTGCACAATGTGGCTAACTTGTTGTTGCTTTCTGGTATAGATATTAATAAATGGCAACACTCACTTACAAACATGTATTATATGTAACACATTTAAAGTGTTCAGCTGTTTGTAAAAAGGCTTGCAATTGCAGCTGTTCTACCGTGCTAGATTCTGAACTCTCGTATAAACCTAACATTTAAGAGGCATTACATATCATATAGGAAAGACCTAATTCAAACAAACAGATGCAATATTATAACTATTCATTATGTTTTTAGCTTTGTCCATAACTGTTTCGCTCAATTTTCCCTGCGCTGGTTCCTTCTTCAATCAAAATATTTGATTGATTAAGTAACGTTTATTGATATCTGCAGAGATTTATAGAATTCAACAATTGAGGATGAATTACGTATAATTCCATGCATGTATTTTAAAATAAAAATATTGTTGTGTTTTCCCGCTTGCTATCTAGTTATGTACCATATGTTATATAGATATGATCAAATCAAAATTAAGTGCAAAAAATTTTACTCTGTAATGTTCGACATTAATATATTTAGTTTACCGTTAGTATGCATCAAATAGTTGTAATTTAGCGACCGCCTACGTAAATACCTCCAATAAACATCGAAAGAGTCCAATGACAGAGCCTAAGCTTACTTCAAGTTGAGGAAATGAATCTTACCAAGTGATTTACTATCTGGTTGTAAAGACGAATCTGATTGGGATGTTCCTGGTAAAGCAGGGAAGTCTTCATTTTGAATCTGAAATTCACTGCCAGACTCTTGGTTTTTATTTGCTACCATGACAACTAGTACAAAGACACAGATAGATGTATATATGTAGGGTCAAAATTGGGGAATACAAACCAAGAGGTTAAATTTGAAATGTCAATCATCATTAACCGCCAAAAGTCAAGGAGGAAAGGGAATAATAAAAGATAGAATAGAAAGTATTTTTGACGCAAGTACATGAATGCTAAAAAAAATCTGATGAATTCTGCAGTTGTATGATTCACATCAAGAACAACAAAATTTCAGTGGTAGTAAGAAGGAAATCGTGACTTCAACAGGCATGCTTAAAAACACCTGAAAAAATTTCTAGACCATACGTTACATACAATAATGACAAAGCAGGTACACCCATGCCACACCAAAAGCATATTACAAACGAATCTATGCCGTACATAGAATGGCAAGCTGAACAAACTGCAGAGCATCGGAAATGGAAGGAAATTCGCATATATCGAGCGTAGACATCTTAAGGCCTACCAAATTATAAAAAAGGCTTCAAAAAAAGAAGAGAATATCTAACAATAGTTGCTTCTAAACAGGGAAAAATCATTTACAAAAAGCTACAAATTGCAAAGTATTTAATGACAAGACCGGCCAAATGAGACACTTGTAAAATTCATCTATATCCATAGAGTCCTCGAAGATTTAATACACTTTACTCTGAAATATAATAGGTGCTATATGCAATTAGTAAGCCTAAAACATTTGTAACTAGCATGGATTACTCCAAGAGAGTAACAACGTAAAACATCAAACTATCTATACTCATATTATTTGATGTTGTACTCACAAGATTCCAGATCGTGATTTTGTAGTGCTCCTCCTTAAGATATAATAGATACATTGAAACAGTATTGCAAAAGAAAATCTTATAGGAACACGAACAGGGCTGTAGAGCCCGAAGATGCGCTAAGAAATGCAAGTATCGAGATAAGTAGAGTAATGATACATCGCTTCCAAATCAAAGTAACAATAAGAATTCTAACATCCTTAGCATTGCAATGACATCATGAAGCAATAATTGCTTAAAAGCTACCCAGTGCATCCATAATATTTATGCAAAAAAGACAGATTGATTATACACTTGTACACCCATTCAATAAATCGACCCACCTATCAAAGATACTGTGACTTGAAAGTGTAAAATATACGTCCATTAGAAGGACTGATCCAATACAATACGAATGACATTTGAAATAATATACTGATTCTTTGGAATAAAGATTTAGAACAAAAAACCTGAATAATATGACAGGAAGAGGAAAATCATAAAAACTGGTGATATACAGGTATACTTCCTAGCACACAATGTACATGGTGGCAAAGTGCTTAAAGAGAAACATTGACAAAGAGAACGTACTTGCGAAGTGCAGGCAGTGAGGTGAAAGAAATCAGATATTTTCAAATGTTTGGCAGATTGCAGAAAACTAGCTCATAATGAATATGAAAAGGTGAGAAATCAAAAGATTGCTTCACGAATGCATCAGTACCAACAAGAAGTACTGTTGTCAGTATGTCAGTGTGTGAGAAAGAGCTCACAGTATTGTTCTATTAAAGATATAAAGTGCCATTGAATATTGGCAATGATCCAGTGAAAAATACTTTATCCATAGTAAAACATGGAAATCTGCATCAAATGCGAATGGGAAATCGTGCGCAACAGGTCTTGATATATCTAATGTTGATAATACAGCAAAGCTGTACTATGTCAGACCCACGCTTCCCTGTCCGCAGAAAGTTACGTTAAGGGAAATATCTTTGCCATTAATGGCAAATGCCTATCACACATCCTCACAAACATAGCCTACTACCCAAACTGTTCCAATATTTTTTGCGATCACTTGAGCTCTATTCTACATCTGGTGTTGAAGAAAAATAAGTGATACAACAGCAGTTTACAAATGGGAAACTTACATATAATGACAGAAGCCAATTTCCACTCGAAAATAGTGCAAATCAATTTTCAAGAGGTATGGTATACAAAAGGAAGCAAAAGAAAGAGAATGAGAAAATTGATGCATGTACATATAAAAAAACTGCAGTTTTAAAAGCTTGGAGAAGGCAGATAACTAGGTTGCAGCAATACCAGTAATGAATAGAGTATTAGGATTGGTGGCAAGAAGGCCCAAAAGGTACTAGCTAGTCTTGATTACCAAACTGACTTAGGCACAATCAAACAAGTATGTTTACTGGCACCTGCCAGAATAGTCTGAGAAGTGAGACACACTTCAGTGAGACTTTCACTCTATGATAGTATATTAATTCAACATTTATGCAGTGAGCCATGTAGTGGTCATGATGACATCTCTAGTTATAGCCTAAAGGCATCAATTGCAAAAACAAATTATCGATATTTGTGCAGGAAAACTTAGTCAGAGAACTTTCAAAGAGCTGCTACTATTCATAATCATGCTGAAACATATCGTCAACAAAATATGAAAAGAAATCAGATACAGGCACAAGTACAAGTGCAAGTACAGTTTTAAGAGTTGGAAATCTAACCACGTTTGATCACATTGCAGCATAAATATCAGTAAGTACTGCTATCTTCCAAGGCATCTGGGAATTTATTATATAACTTTGAGCTTTGAAAGAAGACTGGGACAGAGTTAGATGGTCAGCATGAACGCATTAAAAGCAATGGCTATAGAGGAGAAGGAGCGACAACAAAAAAATGATATAATACTCTCAGTAGGTCAATTGAATATCAGTATACCGACCATATCCTGTTCTTGATGGCATTGATGAATTGTGTGAGCTGGATGGTGATGACGACGTTGGTGTTCCTCTGTTTGCCAGAGCAGGAAAATCAAGATCAAAATTGCTAATGCCAGAACCAATCGGCTGATGTAAAGTATCTGATGACTCTACAAGCAGAGGAGAAATAGGTGAGTTCATGCAAAATAATCATACTGAAAACTAGAAAGGAAAATATAGTAACAATTGAAAATTACGACAAAATAAAACTTAGATATAAAACAAACATCGCAAACTAAAGGTCAATCTGAAATTGAACACAAATGCAGATATACTACAAAGAAGAACTTCTACTACTTCTAATCCTTGACGTTACAAAAAATTGCCTGGTACAATACAACATTCTATCTACCAGAAAAAGTGTAAAAAACCATCCTACTAACTAACATAGTTTGCAAACAACAATACTTCCGGTGTGATACCTGTTCCAACCTACCGGGGCCATACGGTCCCAAGACATAAGTACCCGCATGCAGAAAGACTGCTTTGAAACAAAGGCAACTGGTTGAATGACGGTAGTAGGCCATGGTGTGCCTATCAAATGTGCTCTCGAATTTGCCTAAAGCTTTTCGTCAATAAGGCTATTGTGACGGCAATGGTGGCCTGAAAATCTGCAGTAAGTCAAACAGTCTGGTTTGATTATGCTCAAGAGTAAACAAAAGGTATAGTCTATTAGAAATTATCACCTCATGTATCCAATTTCTAAAAATCTACTCACGGACACCTTCTTTCATCGTTTGCCGAATTAGCTAACTCACAAATCCAAACTGGGGATATAGCAAGGGCGGCCCTAATGCGAAACTGGTATACTAACATTCTGTTTTGTAACCAATCAAACATAAAATGTGTTGGTCACCTAGATGGAGATTATGAAACTATGACAAAGATTGACGGTTCTCGTGGTGATGGACAAATGTCCAACAATGCTGATTCTGCATCCAGTGATGCACTTTGGTTAAATCTTTTGAAGGAAAAGCAGGGAAAGGGAAGCAAAGAGAGATTTTCAAGTACCAAGAACATGCTACCCTATAAGGTAAACCATTTTAGTTTGATGCATGAGCGGCAAGGCATTGGCATAGAAATGGTCTTTGTGTAAGAAATAGTATACGACAATGAACTACTGAGAATAAGAGCCTCCATGTACCAATAGCTAGCTATTGTATGAGGGATACATAGCTGTGGAAGAAAAGGGGAAACGTAAAGCTGAAAAGAGAAATGATGGTCTACTGATTATACAAATTATCCTCTAATGCAGAAGGCCTGCTTGAATTAAACAGTGTTTTTAAAGAAAGCAGAAAGGCAATTTGACAGGCATTAGAGGCATAGCAGAGTTTTCTGCACAAGAGTTAGATGTCATACACAAAATATTGATGAATAGTCAGCACTGCGGAAGAAAAATAGATGTAGGCAGTGTGAAAATGTAAACTCAAAACCTAAAACAATAAGAAGCGAAGTGAAGAGAAGACTGTACAAAATGAAGTTTTTTACTATTGATACAAAATACTTTCAAGACTATCATTGTTATTTCAGAGCTTACATTAAGAACATGATCGAATTTGTTATTGATCAGCTTATATAATGTTTTTTGGGAATAAAACGGTTCTAAACTGGATGGCAGTTTCCTTACATTATGGCCCTGCATGGTGCCAATAATGTTGTAACTTCCTATTCAACTGTTTATATTGGAAAAATACTCCTAGAATTCATATCTACATTTTTTCATAAAATGAAATACAGGACAATGGTTCTCAATTTAACCAAAGGGTACTGCATGGGCCTTCCATATGATCATATCTGAAGGTACTATCAAACTACAACTTCACTATTAACATTCAACTAAACTGAGCTAAACAATCTAGAGTGATATTTCTGTGAAAAAGTAATCAATTGAAGTAAAGAACCAAGGCCCATTACTTCAGAATAACATGATGTGAACCAAGAGTTTATAAATTTGACAATTAATTTTGTCCATTTGGCGTTAATCAACTTTCTTTAAACACCACAACGGAATAAAGAACCATTATAATGTATGCTCTCTCACATCCATCTGCAAGTACTTCAGAAACTTATCTTGAGGTAAATCGGACAAAACTACTGTAGATAGTGACTCATATTAGCATGTGTATTATCTCATCAGCAGCACTACTGCTTACCTCCGAATGCAGATGCGATGGATGATTGCAACGAAACAGACTGACCAGCCGATACATTTTGCAGTTGTCCTAATAAACCAACCTAGAAAAGATGACAAAAATAAGAAGCACTGATCAATGTTAGACTGATAAAGGCCACTTGATGCAAAAGATTGAAATCTAATACGATGCAGTGTGAAGACAAGAAGACAGGTGTATAAAATATTCATTAACTAACTTAGAAGTACATATGATAAAACTGCAACAATGTATTAAACTATTGGTTAGGAAATGACAGAAATAAGAAAATAAGAGATCACTAGCAATCTGAATTCTTGCGAGGTTCCTCCAACACAATTTAACAATTTAACACCTAGCTTTTATGAGTTCAGAGCCGAACCTGTCGCTATAGCCTTAGGAAGTTACATTGCAAATCATGATAGGTTCCACCAATTTTACTACCAAACTAAAATATCAACTGACAAACATACTTGGCTAGTAGATGATGAGAAAGATCTTGATCCCAGTGTAGAAAATGCCCCATTTGTCGCTAGACTACTAAGACTATGAAAGAAGGAAGCAAATTACAAAAAAGTGAACATACAGCAAGACATATAGAGTTCATAGTACTTTGTATCAGCAGAAATATGCAAATGGAATACTAAATGTAATTTAAGACAGAGCATCTAAAGAGGAAAACCATTGGGATTGTACAGCAACCTACCCAAACCAAAATAAATTATGGAGATAAAATGCCATTCTAGTCAGGATACAAGGATAACAAACTACCTTCCAAAGCTTCCAGCTCTATGTGGTTGCTGTTGCTGATTCGAATTAGATATTTGTGATGAAGGTTGTTGCTGTGACTGTGATAATCCAAGAGGCAGCAGATTTGGAGAACTTCGAGAGGCACTGCAGCAATAAGATACAAGCGTCCAATTGGCGCAAATGGCTCTTCAATACTCTGATACACCACAAATATGTATTTAATGTATGATACATAAGTAGTAATGAAGGTATTCAAAAAGTGTTTCTATTGAGTCTTTCCTATACTTAAAGATATGTATGTATGTATGTATGTATGTTGTCTTGTCTTGTTTAGAGTATGTATTTTGCATCATGTACTTATATGTTGCTCCTTTGTGCAGTGATACAATATGCGCTAAATGTATCTGGTATGACACTACATATCATTCATAGAAAGATCCATTGATATTTATAATAAGCATTGGATCATATTTTGACAACTAACAAATTCGTCTAATTAAATGGTACCTGTTCAGCACCGGCGGTAACCCAGCAGGCCTAACTGTTTTCGACAATGAACTGTTGATGGCAGATTGATTCTGTGACGACAAACTTGATGGTAATTGCTGACCAACTGGGCCTCTTCCACCAACTGATAACAACCCACTTCTATAAGGTCAATTTGCTAAACTATCACACAAGGAAAGCGTCAAGAACAAATCAATGAACAATCGCAAATTGATGAATTTAATGCACAAAAAATTTCCATCGTCCATATTTTTTGCATTTTTACTGTACATTGACTCAACCTCGAGCTAATCAGGGCTGAAAACGTGATACATATATATGACGTTACACAGGTTACTATACAACTAGTTCGTGATGTCAAACGTCAAATAATGTCCCCATAGTTTTTAATGTTAAAACGACCACTATGAGTTTTCCTTAATGACTATGATCCGCCTTTTGCTGGTCTTTTGGACTGAAGTGAGGAAAATATTGTCCATATTCAGAATCGAAAAATACAGATGACAGAATCATCTGAACCCTCCATTTCTAACTGAAATATTTCAGAGAAAGAGATAAGATATCGTCTCAGAACAACTAACACAGACTTGCTCCCCAGCACATCCATGCCAGATCCCAGATGCCGGATGCGATAGAGCACCGAAATGACAGCTTCCTTTTGCAAACAAGGATAGTTTCCTTCTGCATCGCAACAAAGAGTAGACAAAAGATGACATTCTACTGCAGAAAGATCAAAACATGATCTGGGGGTAGATACAGTTGCAAATTATGCCGTCAAGTGTAAACAGTACGGCTGTGCTATTTTCAAGTTTTCCTTAGTTGCTTCTTAGTAGCAGTTCAGTTTTGTCAGGTTTATGAGCTATTAGTAATTATTTCACCATCTGTATATAAAGTTTTATTAGTATTACTATGATTATCACTACGATTATCCAAGATTCCATATCAACTACAAAAAAGTACATGCAATAAGCAGAATATATGAATAATAAACCACACAACTTGAAAAATATATTTTGAAAGTCTACGTTATGACCTACTCTAATCCTTTCTGGCCAAATCCCACAAACAGACCATGTCCTATGGACGTCATATATATATATACGATCCCATATGAGACTCATATAAGTAGAGAACTTTGAAGTGAAATATCATAGGATGAAATAAACACCTATCCTATGTCATAAAATTGGACCGATCTTCGAGAATATGTCGACTCGAAAATAGCTCTATATGTCGATAGACAGCATATGCATACATTTGATTGATTGATTGATTGATTGATTGATTGATTGATTGATTGACTGATTGACTGATTGATTGATAGATAGACTTTGAAAATCACTGTTTGAATTGACATAGACAACCGGTGGGATGTTTTAGAACAGGACTTGGGCATTGTCCTAAATAATCGAGGTTTGCGCATGGAAAAATCCATGAAAAGTATAGTAAATTTATGACAAAAACAGGAAAATTATGAATAAGTCTCATCGTTCGCTTGTATATAATATAACAAAACACATGAATAAAAGAAAAGCAGGCCGTGTCTTGCTCTTGAGGTAATATAGGAAACATATCAAGATAATAAGTGTAATATTAATATATAAATACGCAAAGTACCTTCCAGGAGATGTCTGTCCAGGGGAAGGAGATGAACTATGTTGAAATCCTGTAGAAATCGGGGGCATCCCACTTCCAGACAATGCACTGAATCTGTCGCCGGCCGACCCTCCCGGTGGTGTGGAAAAACTCCGTGAAAACTAGAAGAAATATTTCTAATATAATGCCATTTTGTCATATGCAAAATGATAAGTGAAAAAATCCGAAGAAAGTAAGGCGAAATCGATATCTAAGTATGTGGTATATACCTTAACTATGACTAACTAGATTATTAAATTGTACAAGCAAATTTGCTTCAACTATGAGAATAGCGGGCATAAGCTTAAAATGAAAGCTATGAGATAAAACAGGAATGTCAAACCGGCGTTGTATTTGTTTGTCCTCTTGATGTTTGTATAACCTGTCCTGAACCATACAAAGCAGGTAGGCCACCACCTATACGAGAAGATAGCAAAATGCTAAAAAGATGCATAATCATGAAAAAACTATAGAAATACAGGTATTTTATTTACAAGAAACTAAGGTCCGGTGCTGGTAGGCTGTTTCTTAAATTTCCTGGCCATTTTCCCATAAAAAGTTTCTTACATGTTTCCTAAAGGTAAAGAATAAACGTGCTTCCAAAGTAAAGTAAACAGTTCATTCACATTCAGAGATAAACTAATTTAATGTGCTAATTCAAAAAATGATAAATGATGGTGTATCAAGTCTCTCAACAACCTTGCTCTGCACAACTTGCAAGCAATGTTTCCAGAAATTCTCACTACTCCACTCACAGAAAAATACCCCACACGGGCAAATATCGTTCTCTTACAGAGGTGCAAAATTATGGAACAGCTTCTCAGTTGAGACAAAGCTTCCATCCTCCCTAACAAATTCAAATCTTCAGTATTGATACCTTATATATGCTATAGCAAAAAGAGTTGCAGTATCTAAAATATGCAATACAGTTAATCTCATATAATTCGGATCGGGTTTATCAGGATTTTGATATATTCCGGACGGAATTAATAAGTCCAACTAATTTCAATCAATATATACCAAAATAACTCATTATCCAAACCTCCTAATCCGGATAAACGCATAAACTGGACGATAAATTTCGGTCCATTAAGCACAAGTACATGCTACTTAATCAATGTAATCCGGATCAATGCGTATACAAATATTTCAATAAACATAGCTGTATTCTCCAATGTGTTACTCTATCCATACACCTATGTTACAATCAATTGTTGACGTGATTTCCTGCTGCAGACAAAGAAGGCACTGTGCACCCCAACATCCTGGGAATAACCTCCAAACAACAACAGACACTTAACGGGGTCATTTATAACCGGGTTGTATCACTGACAAACTTATTAAAATAATCCGGATTTCCTGTAATCCGGGCAAAAGTTGTCAGTCTCATATGAACCGAATTATGCGAGCATTACTGTATTTGATGCATAAAATACGTAGACATATTTGTGATAGAAAATTAAGCAGGAAAGTCAAAAATATATTTAAATGAATGTGCACGATGATGACAAAGTGTAGAGGAATATGACTACTTGTCATTTTTTGTAAGTATCCAAAGGAATTTTGGTGATTACTGCATACACAACTAGCAGAATAAACAGTGAAAACAATGATGGAAATATGAAATAATTATTGAAGGCGATTCAAGTAGACGTTCAATAAATACGTACTGATGGGGATATGTGTGTTTTGACGATTTTTGCTAAGAAGCGTTACGAAAAACTAAGAGTTGAGTTGGGGGGAGGGGAGGGTCAATATAAAATTGTTGCGTAGCACTTTGCCGCGTACTTCGTTGGGCACCTGTCTTACGGATAGTTAAACCTATAATCTTATCTATCATCTGGTTGCATGGTAAAAAGCTTTCACTACATGCCGTTAAAACTCAGTTTCTTATAGTAGGTTCGGGCTCAAATGTTCGTAGGTTCCAAACCCACAATTTGAAATAAATAATGATAATGTTGAGATCGTCAGTAGTTTTAACTATCTTGGTGTTCAAGTCGATAATCAACTCAAATGGGATGACCATATTGAAGGTAAAGAAAAAGGCACCCAGAGCTCATGGGTTGGTCAAATATTCAAAGTACCATCTTTCCTCAGAAGTCCTTGCAAAAATGTACCAAGGTTTGGTAATTGCAGAAGGCATAAAATTGACAGCTAGCAACAGGTATAAAATACAGCAGCAAGAATAATCATGAATAATGCATATGATGCATCAGTGGCTCCACTTATCCAGAGTTAAGGCAAGTCTATGATTCCTCATCTTATTCACAAAGAACAGCAACACTGATATATAAAACTTTGAATCAGCTTGAATACTTTCGAAATCTGATCAGAAGATGTTCAGAAAGCAACGATTGCAAACTACGTTCAACTAAGATCAATCTAAGATTGCCATTTCCAAAAACGAACGGTGGTCAAAGGTCGTTCTCTTATTGAGGGGCCAGACTTTGGAACAGCTTGAGTAGGGAAACTAACGTGGAACCATCCTTCATTGCCTTCAAACGGCCATTAAAAGACGATGCCAATGCACTAAGCCAGAGCTAATGCTTTCTTTCATATTGTTTTCTTTTCTATGCTTTACTAAAAGATTGTATTAGAAATATTATATTATATCCATTAATTTTCCTTTTCAACACGTCAGTTTGGGAAACAGGATTTTCAGCTTATGCTGCAACTTTTTTATGTCTCCAAATATTATTAAATGAAATGAAATGTATGTAAAAGGTGGCCCTCCATTTACGACAAAAATCTACAAGTGGTCCTTTGTCTATCACCCAAACCTTAAAAGGGAGTCCCTTAAAAACAGGTTGGACAACCTTGATCTAAGCAATCAAAACAGTCTTAAACAACCCACAACCTAAATAAACAGGAGTATGAATTTCAAAATTCCTAGTGAACCATACAAAGATAATGCCCCTACAGTTCTACTGGTAGTTAGATCACAAGAGAGGCTATAAAGCCCGAAGGATCCAAGTACCGGAACAAACAATGAGAACTTGCATGAATCATTCAACACGATGGTACGTCATAAAAGAAAACTCAGAGACAAACTGTTAATTGCATTATTGACAAACAGGTTGAAACTCTAAGACAAGTATTGACCCGTACCAGAGAGCTATACCATTTAATCAAAAGCAGCCGTTATTGTTTCCAAGTTAAACAATCAGCACTACTGTGATAATGTTTTTAAATGAATATTGGAAGAAAGCTTCGCAAACAATTAAACATGAGAGAAGAAAGAGGCTACACAAAAGCATCAATCATCTAAAAATAACCAACCAATAAAGGAAAAGTACCAAAAATTCATGTAATAAATTCAAAGATTGACTGTAAAAATGCTATAAACAAATGAGATAACAAAAGATCCTGAAAACCAAATGTAAACCAGGCATAAGCAAGATCTGGCATAAGTTAACTTCAATGTGTAGACGCTAAACAAATATGTAAAACAAAGATTCCAAGCAGCTAATCCGATCCTAATGCGACCCCAACTCATCTCACTTCACCTAGCATAAGCAAATGGATGGTAAAATATTAAACTTTAAAAGATTTGACAACACTTAATACTACCTGGGTGACTAGTTGACCCTCTACTCCATAAATCACCAGTCGAATCTAGAAAAAATGCAACTCAAAGAGCTAAACCCTTTACGAAAAATCAAACCAAATGAAACACAACTAGAAACAACAGCAGGTGAAGAAAAGTGGAGATTTACCTGAAATCCTTAATACGGTAAGATTTTATGCAACTTTCATGAAACTTTATATCTAAGCCACTTGAACTTAAGGCCAGTTCGAGGATCGATGAAATAGATATGGACATCCACAAAAGTGGGTCCAACAACTCGATATTATTGGGTCCCGTACAAAGTCTAGTATCCGCTATAATCAATTCTTTATAAGAAATTATATTATACCATACTTACGCTGCAAGTGCCAAAAAGTCTACAACATTATAGGGCTACACTACCAAAAATCTTAGAAACAGGCTACACTGCTTAAATTTGAGAACTTTCAAAGCTAAAGTTCCGCGGTGAAGATAAAAATTTCACTTCAATGCATTTCTATGAAATAAAAACTTTATACATTCCTCTACAGGCTCGACCTTCATTTGAATACATGACAATTATATTCCTGACAACCACACCTGATCTTTTGTATGTTTGGTGGTGTCAAAATTAACACATTAATTTACCAAACAGGGGGGAAATTTCTAGCTACATTATTCCAAATAGGTTTCTTAAAAATATTGTACTTCATAAATAAAATAGCGGGGCAATCTACAACTGGGCTAGCTCATCGTAGCATGTGAAAGGAAAATACAAATCATCCCTCCCTACCATTCCGCGCATCATTGATTAAGTAGTTGACAAGGGTAATTGGCACATTATTGAGGGCAAAGAACAAATTCAGTTCATCTCAGTTCCCCATTGAAAATCCCCCAAGCATGAACTAGTTTAAAAATTTCAAATAGAAAACTGCAAAAATAAACTCGAATAGAAAGCGTCTAATACCATCAATAGACTGCCCATTCCAAGAAACCGACCTTGGATCTGAAACCAAATGGAAAATGATAAATGGTTGGAATGTTGTAGAGAAAACTTAACAATTACTTGGCATAATCAAAGACCGGTCTATAACAAATAGGTGGCTAAGTATCTTTAGTGCCGGGGCACATACAATAAATCATAGTATGATGGGTGCCATGAAAGCCATAAGGATTATGCACTTGTGACGTAGCAAAATTTCCAGCTTGCTTCATCCTTCCCTGCTATTGTTTGAACATCCTCCATATTCCAAGCTAACAGTAACCAAACAAAATTTTGCGTAAGGAGAAGTCAAATCGATAGTATTGCACCACCCTGCTAAAAATTGCGGCTAGCAGTACCCTGCTCTTGACAACCCTACTAGCATGATTCTTGCGGTTCATGGCGTTCATTCACCATATTTAATGATGAAAAAATATCCTCGTATTCCTCTGCTTTGAAGTGAAGCTAACTTATGGTATAATTGTGATGTTTTCACAGAAATATTTGGAATTGCTGAAGAACTCCCGTTAATTGTTTGTGAGGATATGAACTGAAAGTGGCATTACAAAAGAAGTGTAGAAACACTCATTTTCTGAAAAACGAGTTTGATGTTTCAATGCTTTTCCACCCAGAATTTTTGAGGTATCATGAAAGTAGAATTATTTCCGCTGAATTGGTTCACAGCGGTCAAAATATTATATATATAGTGATACTGTGTAATGCCAATAGACATGGCATTTTGATAAGCTTCCGTTTTCATGGTTTCTACAAGAACATAGGAATTATATTTGGTCTTATTTATCTTCATTTCATCAAATGTCCAACTTATTTCAATCGACATATAGAATCTTCAAGATCAATGTACCTGAAACTCCCTCACAAAATAAAACTTTTTTTGCTCTAAATGGCAAAAGTCAATTTTCCAAACAATCACTTTGACTGCTAGGCCAAAAGCATTTCGCCTGGAAATGCCAGAATATCATGCGTCTGCATCGAAAAATGCTTCATTCTACTGCAATTTGCTATGCCTACTATACAGAGTTATTTATGCTGAATTGGTATTGCCCATACTTTTGATAACACTGCTTCAAAATCTTGCAAAATATTCCACAGAAAAACGTCAATATTGTTTCACAGTTCATTCTACCTCGAAATTCGACAAAAACTACAAATCTTTTCCTTCCTGCAGTAAGATGGAAACATTCCTAACAGCGCAAAACATTTGCTAAGTAAATTTTCTAGACTAGGCCCTGGGCTGCTGTCAACTTTCATTTTGCGCATGGTGGTGCAATACCATTGAAAGGCAAGAGTGTGTGTGTGTGTGTGTGTGTGTGTGTGTGTGTGTGTGTGTGTGTGTGTGTGTGTGTGTGTGTGTGTGTGTGTGTGTGTGTGTGTGTGTGTGTATGTGTGTGTGTGTGTGTGTGCGTGCGTGTGTGTTCAAACTACATAAGGCACTACATGTGCTGTCATACTCTGTCCACACACTAAGAAGTTAAAATGGCCTATCGATATAAAGGATAAAAGAGTTCGTTTAAAAAATTGCATAATTCACATGCTACTGATAAGAAGAAACCCCCGCTCCGCTCCTTGGAAAACACTGAACATTAACTATACCTCCCGCCTCCCCATCAGACGACGTCATATAAGTATGACCCCAGATACAAATTAACAGATAAGTATGAAATGTAATAAAAGAAGTGTCTAACTAACCGCAAAGGGTATGACAAAAACTCTACAACTAAGAATTCTGAAACACTGTTAGCCCCTAAGACTATATTCATAAAAGCGAACACATATAAGCCTTCCAAAAGTAGTTGGAAAATGTTGCGAGCAACTTCATAAATGGCAAATCACGGATAATAGTTTAAACATGAAGAATGCAGTTCTTGTCATGAAGCTGTACAACAATAAAATAAATCTCAGACAAAACCTCAACTGAATAGGAAAGGCATAACTAGTAGTAGGTATGAGAAGCTCGGTGTGTGACAAAAGAATCAACTTCCAACAAAGAAATTCGACTAGCCTAACATAAGATAAATTAGAATATTGATGAATAGACAATAAATATACCAAAAATTATACATTCATGAAAAAAATAACTAGTGCTTTCATAGCAGCTTGATCAGCGAAAGTGTGAAACATACTGAGGCAACTAAGGAGACAAGCGTGACAAAAGAAAACATATGATAAAAAATGCGAAAACAAGAAGACTATTACATGGGAAAATAAACTGGCGTAAAAAAATGCACTGCATTTGATAAACCAGCCCTAATCATAGAGATAAACCTCAAAATTGTTGTTCAAACTATACCTCTATAGTTGATTATGAAGAAAGGCTCTAACACTACCCTCCTTCTTATAAACATAAGAGATGGCATCTAAGTAACAAGGAGGTTGCTTACCATCAAATGTCTGTCCTGCACCGTTCCAAGTACCTGATCTTGAATCTAAGATAGTACGAATCCAACATCACATTTCAGACGAATTTAGTAACTAAATCAAACACTACACTGTCACAATCACAAAGTGTACTTCAAAAGTACAATCAACTGTCTGGAAGAATCAAGGTCTTCAAAAATATTTGCAAATCAAAATCAAACAACATCAAATTCCTCAACCTTCCAGTTTCTCGTTCATTTCAATTTATGGGTATATACTATATATAAAATCATCTACAACATCTAGCCTGTTACTTCGATAGAAAGTGGTAAATGAGAAGTATCTCAAATCAAGTACATATGAATTGTAATCCAACCCATAATATACAGATATAACAGAGTCTGAACCTACATACCTGGTGGATTTCCATACATATTTAATTGGGACATTTGTTGACTTATCTAAAAAAGACAGAAGCATTTTATGTGGCTGAGGCTACGTGGTAAAAAAAAGCTAGCACTGAGTGTGCTGGCTTTATGTGACTCAAAATAGATGAATGACAATACATAATATAACTCTTAAGAGCTCTGTTAGTAATTTCATTTAGTATGCTATTCATTCATTCTGTCTTTAAAGAACCAGTTAATTTCAAAAACTGCCATGATATCTCAGCAGAATCACGCCCAGGTAAGTAGAATGCGCAGTTTCAGCAACAACTGTATCTAACCATAATAGGAGCAAACATTTCCCAAATGCTCCTTACTTCACACTAATAGGCACTTGGAGCGCTCATACTTCAGCTGAAGTAATGCACCACTAGTAATCAATGAATCAGATTAAATCATTTATTACTTAGGAGCACACAGGAAGCACCTTTGGGATCCTGTGTGGTCCTAAGTAATCAATGATTTAATCTGATCTGAAGAGTATTTCTAGTTAAGTATTACGTCAAGGAATTAACAGAGTAACTCACAATACAAATATATACAGCGCATACACTCGTCAGCTCAAATATTTCAAAAGTTTATTGCCAAAAGATGCACAATTCAACAACAGTTACCTGTGCAAATAACCAAGAGACTATGGCGTAGAGGAGTATATCTTATATCCTTCATACAAAGAGATGAAAGATTTCTAGACTAAGATTTGTCAAAAAAACACATTGTAATAGGTTTCAACACTAACCTCTCTATCTGACTGTCGCTGTGAGAATCCTGCTTTATTTAATAAAGGGTTGTTAAAGTCATCTTCTGTCTCACTATCATCTTTATACATTCCAATCTTGTACCCTTGCTTTCCAAAGCCAAAGCCAGTACTATTTGGCTTCCGTCCACCTAATAAAGATAAAATAAGACATACAGGACACACCCAGTCAAGTCAGAAAAATAATAGTTGAAACATTAAAAGGTTGAAATATAAATATATATATATATATATATATATATATATATATATATATATATATATATATGTATATATATATATATATATATATATATATATATATATATATATATAGAATAAACCACAAATATACTATCCTTTAAGTAAACGTTTCGATCAAAATCTTCATCAGTACTAAACTTACAATGACATTGGGCCTGCTTAAATTACCTACATAACAATGGGGTCACAATTGATATTACCTAAGGGGGACCTACCTATTAACACCTCATGAAAAATTAAGAATACATTATATGGGGAGGGCCGAAGCTGTGAAGTAAGAAACAAAGGAGGATAATATAGAGCATATAAGGTGATGCAAAGAGTGCGAGAAGTGTGAAGAAAAGAAGAATAGATGCTGGATAGACGCAAAATGGACAAAAGAAGCAATTAACGCTAGGAAAGTGCATAGGGGATTGCTAATGATCTGCATATCTGACGTTAAGTCCCTCAGGTATAAAGCTCTGTAGTCTAAACTGCCAGAATCCCTCCTTATGTCTAGAAACTCCAAATACCCTATCTATAATTTGAAAACTAACATCCTCTAAAAATCCATGATGATTGGCTTCTGTAAAATGTCTAAACAACTCTGCCTGCGTCACTGCTACTCCACTAGAAAACTTCCTACTAGATGACTTATAATTGTTAAACCTGGCTCTAAATGATGTAAAGGTGCTACCTACATACTGCTTGCCACATACTTTACAGCCTAATAAATACACTACCCCTGAAGAATCGCAATTAAAATCACTATTTATATCATACTCCCTACCTGAAACATTACATCTAAACCCACTACCCTCTGACATATAACTGCAAACTTGACATCGCGCTTTACCACACCTAAAACAACCCCTAACTCCTTCTGTCCGAATCTTAGGAAGCTTAGCTCTAACTAGATTATCCTTCAAGTTTGGTGCCCGTCTGAAGACCACAAGAGGGTGCTCTTTAAAGGCCATCCTGTGTTCTTCAGACGCTTCTAACATGGTATGGAGTTTCCTAATTATGCCCCTAAGCTCATTAAGTGCTGGATGGAATGTAACTACTAATGGAACCTGATCCTTTCTCTTGTCATTACATCTACCTTCCTGGTTAAAAAGTCTTTCTCTGTCTAAACTACTAGCACGAACTATCTGCTCCCTAACGAAATCCTCCTTATAACCCCTATCTACTAACCAACTCACTAACTCCTCCGACCTCTTTCTGAACTTCTTCTCATCTGAACAAATTCTTCTAATTCTAAGAGCCTGTCCATATGGGATTGCTTTTTTGACGTGCCATGGGTGACAAGAGCTCCTCTGCAAATACTGGTGTGTATCAGTAGATTTGCAGTAGAGATCTGTCTCCAAGGCCCGTCCCTTTCTACTTACTAAAACATCCAAATAACTGACACTATCCCTTGATTTCTCTGTTGTAAACTTTATTGTTTGATGATAACTATTAATATACTCTACAAAACTACATAACTTTTCCTCGCCATGTTATGTAGTTTTGTAGAGTATATTAATAGTTATCATCAAACAATAAAGTTTACAACAGAGAAATCAAGGGATAGTGTCAGTTATTTGGATGTTTTAGTAAGTAGAAAGGGACGGGCCTTGGAGACAGATCTCTACTGCAAATCTACTGATACACACCAGTATTTGCAGAGGAGCTCTTGTCACCCATGGCACGTCAAAAAAGCAATCCCATATGGACAGGCTCTTAGAATTAGAAGAATTTGTTCAGATGAGAAGAAGTTCAGAAAGAGGTCGGAGGAGTTAGTGAGTTGGTTAGTAGATAGGGGTTATAAGGAGGATTTCGTTAGGGAGCAGATAGTTCGTGCTAGTAGTTTAGACAGAGAAAGACTTTTTAACCAGGAAGGTAGATGTAATGACAAGAGAAAGGATCAGGTTCCATTAGTAGTTACATTCCATCCAGCACTTAATGAGCTTAGGGGCATAATTAGGAAACTCCATACCATGTTAGAAGCGTCTGAAGAACACAGGATGGCCTTTAAAGAGCACCCTCTTGTGGTCTTCAGACGGGCACCAAACTTGAAGGATAATCTAGTTAGAGCTAAGCTTCCTAAGATTCGGACAGAAGGAGTTAGGGGTTGTTTTAGGTGTGGTAAAGCGCGATGTCAAGTTTGCAGTTATATGTCAGAGGGTAGTGGGTTTAGATGTAATGTTTCAGGTAGGGAGTATGATATAAATAGTGATTTTAATTGCGATTCTTCAGGGGTAGTGTATTTATTAGGCTGTAAAGTATGTGGCAAGCAGTATGTAGGTAGCACCTTTACATCATTTAGAGCCAGGTTTAACAATTATAAGTCATCTAGTAGGAAGTTTTCTAGTGGAGTAGCAGTGACGCAGGCAGAGTTGTTTAGACATTTTACAGAAGCCAATCATCATGGATTTTTAGAGGATGTTAGTTTTCAAATTATAGATAGGGTATTTGGAGTTTCTAGACATAAGGAGGGATTCTGGCAGTTTAGACTACAGAGCATTATACCTGAGGGACTTAACGTCAGATATGCAGATCATTAGCAATCCCCTATGCACTTTCCTAGCGTTAATTGCTTCTTTTGTCCATTTTGCGTCTATCCAGCATCTATTCTTCTTTTCTTCACACTTCTCGCACTCTTTGCATCACCTTATATGCTCTATATTATCCTCCTTTGTTTCTTACTTCACAGCTTCGGCCCTCCCCATATAATGTATTCTTAATTTTTCATGAGGTGTTAATAGGTAGGTCCCCCTTAGGTAATATCAATTGTGACCCCATTGTTATGTAGGTAATTTAAGCAGGCCCAATGTCATTGTAAGTTTAGTACTGATGAAAATTTTGATCGAAACGTTTACTTAAAGGATAGTATATTTGTGGTTTATTCTATTTATGTAATTTATATACGTTGTGGATGCGGCTTAGGTTTAGTTTGTATATATATATATATATATATATGCTCCAAGTAGACTTCAGAACATGTTGGAGGCGTCTGAGGAACACAGGTGCGTGTTTCGACAACGTCCTCTTGTGGTATTCAGACACGCCGTCAACTTTAAGGATAGTTTAGTTAGGGCCAAGCTTTCAAAGTTGCCGATAGAATCAGATAAGGGTTGTTTTAGATGCGGTAAATCAAGATGTCAGATTTGCAGGTTCATGTTTGAAGGTAACAATTTTTGATCCAATGTTTCTGGAAGTGAGCTTAAAATTAGCAGTAGATATACACGTGATTCGTCAGGGGTAGTATACTTATTAGGCTGTAAAATTTGTGGCAAGCAGTATGCAGGTAGCACTTTTACGTCATTTAGGGTTAGATATAATAATTACAAGTCAGCTAGCAGGAGGCATTCTAAGGGAGAAGTAGTCACACAGGCAAAGTTTTCTAGACATTTTACTAAAGCAAATCATCACGGTTTTATAGAGGACGTCAGTTTTCAGATCATAGACAGGATTTTTGGGGAGTCTAGACATAGAGAAGGGTTCTGGCAGTTTAAACAAGACAGTTTTGCACCAGAAGGACTGAACGTCAGATTTGTAGACTCTTAACTTCTCTTTTAGAATGCCCGGTTGCATAGTAGTATCTGCATATTGTTTTCAACTCTCCAGTATCACCAACCCATTTCTTTGTCTAGCATTCAATTTACAGTTCCTAAATGGTCTTTTTCTACACCTTGTCACTCTATTGTTTCTTTCTTCACAGCTTTGGCCCTACCCTGAATTATGCTCTACCACAGGAATAATTGTTAATAAGCAGGATCCCCTAAGGTAACACCTATTGTCACCCCATTGCTATATAGGAAATTTAAGTAGGCACCATATCATTGTAATGTTAGTACTGAAGAAGATAATATATCGAAACATTTATGACACAAGAAAGTATATTTTTGAATATCTCTCTGTTTTACTTATAGTCTTAGTTAGTGCAGCTTTGACTTATATCATATATATAAATATATATATATATATATATATATATATATATATATATATATATATATATATATATATATATATATATATATATATATATATATATATATATATATATATATATATATATATATATATATATATATATATATATATATATATATATATATATATATATATATATATATATGTAACCTGATGAGTGGAGACACGAAACTTTAAGTAGCTACATTGTGGATTTGAATTGTATACTCTATCACATCGCTCTACGCTAGTATTGAGCACTCTCTACAGACCTTGGAACGTGACTACACTTACACTTATCTATATATATATATATATAAATATATATATATATATATATATATATATATATATATATATATATATATATATATATATATATATATATATATATATATATATATATATATATATATATATATATATATATATATATAAGTTTTTATCAAATTAAAAAGCTAGTATTATTATTATTCCTTTCATGGCAAGCCCAAAATGGTGCTCTTGTAAGGTTGCTATACAGCATGGCCAAGTTAAGAAACAATGGACATAAAAGCAAACTAACAAATTTTTGAAGGATATTCTGCATTCATTGTAACATAATCATGAGATGATGTAAGCTCATACCTGGAGATAAATCCTGTTGCGGTTTTCTAAACGCCCCTTGAAGCCTATAAGAGAATTTTCATATCAAGTGACCATATGGTGATACACCATACATAAAGGCTTTCTTATGAAATAATGGAAGGATAAGGTACCAAAATGCTTGATACTGAAAATAAAAGCCTTCACTGACTTTTAACTCTAAGTACAAATGTAACAATCAGTTAATCAGTGTGTCACAACAACAATTACAAGAGACTACACTGAAACAAAATTCAACATAACAAAACACCAAACAAGAATGGTCAGAAAGGTAGGAGCAAATATTAAGAGCATAATACAAGTTCATGGATAACAGAATGTTGATAACCAGCGTATGCTATTCTGCAGGAAAGTATATATATAATTATTGCAAACCATGAAAACACACACAAAGCAAAGAAATCTTGAGCAATCCCAGAAATTTTCAACGGCAAAACAATACAAAAAATATAAGTAAATATTCCTTGTATTTATAATTAAATACATATATAAATCTATATAAACATATCAAAACAGCCTTTTTAATGAAGTACCAATGAAAATGTAAATCAAAAAGGCTAAATTAAATAAGGAGTATTTCTGAAAGACTTTCAATAACAGATTTGTACCTTGCTAATGTGGATATGAAGTAAACACACATAAACTCAAATAGGCATACACAAACACAACAAAAACACACACAAACACACACAAACACACAAACACACACACACACACAAACACACACACACATACACACACACATACACACACACACACACACACACACACAAACACACACACACATACGTCAGAAATTGATCATCCATACTGGAAAATTATGGTAGTCACAAACTTATGATGCAACTGTTTTATGAAATGAGGTACAAAACTCCTACAGCAAAAACCCACATACAAGAAACTCATTTTTCTGATCAGACAACGAGTTTCCTACAAACAGAATAAATTTTGAAAAACAGGCTGAAGAGTTTCTTGTAAAACATGAGTTTCTTATAAGATGGTGAGCAAATAATGAGCAGGGTTATGCTAACCTTAAATTTGATAAGTTAACAGCTTGTTTGTTCCTAGAAAACTGCCTCCTACAGTTATTTTTCACACAGGTCGTTATTCTAAAACTAGTACTTATGAGAAACTGGAAAAAATTCAGGCTGACCAGTTTCTTATTGTTTGGTACATTCCTTTGAAAAAGTCAGCCTGCAATGTCTTATTAAGTGCATCTCTCGTATGCATGCCTTTACTGTATAAGACAGTATTTAATGAACTGGGAATGACCACTATTTCTGCCTGAGGAGTCAAATCCTCATAGATTTAGCTTCCTATATGAAAATATGCATACTCACTGATTCATTCCTAAGGAATTATCTCCAAAACCCCTTCCAACAGACATTAAACCAAAAATCTCTATTCACTTTATCAATATGTATAACTGTAAAAAAATACATACTGTTTGTTAGACAAAGAGGTTTCATACTATACATCATAATCTTTAAATAGTTCCCTATTAGGAACTAAGATCTTCTACTAAGTACTTTAAATGATCCACAGTCAACTAAGCACTTATTAGCAACTTTTAAAAACCTGATCTATATTTAATTAGAGAACTGAGCATTTGTAAGATCACATAATGCAACAAGCAAAGATGCAAAGAATTACAAATAGCATAATCTGTGCTTAAATTTCATACTCAAATGAATCATTGTCATTATTATCAAAAGCATCACTGTGATCAGATTCATGATTATTGTCATCATTATCCCTTATTACTTAAATGAATACATATATATATAGATACACAAATAGATGTATATACATTTAATCTATAAATAAACATAAATAAATCACAGCACATAACAATTGAATATTTGAAAAGGGCGGGACACATCTGATCCTTATAATCATCTAACAAATGGTATGAGACCATCAATATGTTTGGCCAGAAAGACCATGACTAAGTATTCCTCCCAGCAAAGACTTATGGTTCAGAAACTTGGTTACTTTGTGAAGATAGCCTCGTTGCTGTGGGATGAAACGAATTTGAATACATGATCAAAACTATTTACTCAAAACGTGTATGTATATAGTTAACTCAGGCCTGACAACCTGGGCAAAAATAAAGCAGGGAGAGAACCAGATTTTTTGGATAAAATAGGGAGAAATTCAAAAATAGGGAGAATACATTTTTGTCACTTTTGCACATTTAATTGCTGATAGGAGCAGCTCTATATATTTATTTATGAGTGCAGTTCCTTAAAAAAGGCAATTAGTCAGTTTGATTGTTACAGTTTCTGCAGCTTTCATGCTCTCCACTTCAGGTACCCAGTTATGGCAAGGAAGTTTGGACTCTTAATAATATGATTTCATTGCCAAAATATCAGAAAGTGATCTATCTAGCTTTAAGCAAGAGTGACTCTCAGTTCTACATTTCCTTATAATGCTGGACAACCGTTCTGCCTTAGCATTGCCATGTAGAAGGACCAGAACTATCTCTGCAATTTCTGGCAGCAGCTTTCACTATTCTGATTTCAAGAATGTCAATTCTGAAATGACATATTATAACACCATTTCCATCTTTACCCTCAGTGACTTTACCTTCCCCTCAAATATCAGAAAATGGGGAAGAGATTGCCCCAGGTAGTTTTCATTACTACCATAATAATTCTAGAGAAACCGAGAGAAAATGGAGATAATGTTTTGAAATCAGGAGAAATAGATGAGACGCTGGGAAAGTGGGAGAAATAGATAAGACATTGGGAGAGCAGGAGAAGGCAGATGAAAGTGGGAGTCTCCCGGTAAAGCCAGGAGAGTTGGCTAGTCTGTTAACTCTAAATGTTCATACTCCTTCAACACACTAACATAATTCTGTAAGAGCCTTTCTATAGGAACATGTTTCGAAACTTTGATCATCATCTTAAACATATCATAAACTGATGAGGACTAGAGCATCCAAACATGTTTTTATAGAAAGGCCGTTGCACAAGTATATTAATGTGTTGAAAGAGTATGAGAACTCATATGGAGTTAACTATATACATACACTTTTTGAGTAAATAGTTTTAATCATATAACTTGGCTACCCAAGTAATAGAAAGCAACCTGATAGTCCAGTCCTAGCACAGAGAAATATGGTAAGACTGATGTTTGGTGCAACAAGAAATGATAATAATGAAATGAAGCAACAAGTGAAAAACTGGGATAGATGACACAATGGAAAACATAGATTTGATGACAGGTGTTCTTTGACAGGTGTACCCTAGGAGAATGAAAATTGACAAGTAGGAAAAGAAACTACATAGTGGACACATAGAACAAAACAAACTAGAGGAAGACCAGTAAAAATAGAGCGATTATATTGAGAGGCAGATGGTGTATCCTTGAAGTCAAAAACAACAGAGTGAAACTGGTCTTGGAGAGGCCATCAGCCAGCAGTGGCCTGAATGGTTTATGATGTCTATA
Source organism: Mastigias papua (assembly GCA_964019165.1). Classification (NCBI taxonomy): domain Eukaryota; kingdom Metazoa; phylum Cnidaria; class Scyphozoa; order Rhizostomeae; family Mastigiidae; genus Mastigias; species Mastigias papua. The sequence goes on along the minus strand of OZ025287.1, from coordinate 6,435,211 downwards.
TATCAATATCTACTGATTAAATCAATGATACACTGGTTGCAAATGTAGACACTTCAACTTAGTATCTTTATCACTATTGATGAAGGAATCTATTAAGTCAAATTTTTACATTAGAGAAAATTACATCATTTATTTCTTCTTTTATATAGTTATATACTACACAGATGCAGCTGTGACTCAATTAAACAGATATAAATACATAGATACATATAAACACACACATCGGGCCTATCCAGGAAAGAGGCTCAACTGAGTGAAGATGACTAAAGTATGCCTACTGTAACAGTATCCTTGGAGTGTGATTTATCAAGCAGTCAACTTCTTAAAGTTGTATTTCAAGAAACTACTTCACATCATCACATGGAATTTCCCTAAAATAACCTCATTGTTATGAATAGGAAAGCTTCAATACAAATCATCTGAATAATTCAAGTCAATAACTATGTCCATGGAATTGGAAATTCTCCTTTCACAAAGGTGAGTGCCTAATGATGTACTACAGTCAAATCAGATTTCTTCATAACACAGCTTTCTTATATACTCTTAAAATCTCAAACATCCCCAGATTGGTGCCTCATTTAGTTAAAACTGCTTTTTCATACTATAGTCAAGATATATATATAAATATTTAAACATGTATTTATATATTTATATATTATATATAAAAACTGCTTTTTCATACTATAGTCAAGATATATATATAAATATATATATATATATATATATATATATATATATATATATATATATATATATATATATATATATATATATATATATATATATATATATATATATATATATATATTTATGTATATATATATATATATTTATATATAATGAATGAAGCAAAGAGTAATTTCAAATTATATAAGAGTGACTTTCTGTACTCTGTCACAATTTGCAGCAACTGTGCCTTTTTATGAAACTTCAAAATGGAGCTGCGGTGAATCTATTTTCAGGTGATAATTTTCTGAGATGTTAAAAGGGTTTTTATGCAAGAACAGTCCAATAAACAACTTTATGAGACATGTGAAGATGCTTGCCATCCACAACAATTGCTTACAATGGTTTGTAAAAAATGAAAGGTGGAGTGAGAGCATATAAGATGACTCTCTCCCAAAAGGGAAGCCACCTATAGCCAGCCACATCACATGAAATCATCAATTCATGATAGAAGAATGTTGAAAGTAGATGGTCAAGGGATGTATTATGGAATGCAGCAGAGGTTAAAAATAGGAGCGATGCGATGACAGTAACAAGCATTTGCATGAACATCTACATGTGAGGAAATGGACAACTTCTTGAGTACTCATTTCTTCACATAGGAGCAAACATAACAAAGATCATATCAGTGTTGATTTATGCCGGAAAATTGTGACAATATGAGGTCCACAATATTGCGAAATGAGATCAAAGTTGATATCACTTTGACCCTGAGACAAAGTGCCCATCATCTGTTTGAATCTTCCTTAACGAGAACCAGCATCCGATGATAAAGAAACTGTGAAATGTGGGGAAAATATTATTGTTCCCTTTGTCACAAAAAAAGGTAACCATGGCTACACCTTAAGGACCACTGCTTTACACAATCACTGAACAACCAATAAAGAGTGGTGTGCGCATCATTTCATACCAGCAGATCTAGATGTTTGGCATAGAAAAGCACACAAGATGTTAGGTCCAGAGGCACTTCTGGCACCATGGCAATGCTTCCATTCATACAGTGGCTGTGGAAAGAATTCAGCTCATTTAGTTAGCCATTCATCGTTTTCATCAGGCTTAATATAGTTAATTTAATTTTTTCACAACAGTGGCAGACAAAATTGGAGGGAAAGAATTTGGCCTTCTTCATAAGGAAATTCAGGCATCCGAAGCACTCATTGCAACATCTCAGAAGAAAACCATATAACTGTTATGCTAGATGAAGCACCAAACTCTGCAGAGATAGTTGTATTTACGGATCATCAGACCTCTCTGCTAAAGGTGTGCAATTCTGCAAGTGCACCGAGGCACACACCCTGATGAGATGAGGTGGGCACTTCATCACACTGCTCATTTTTGAAAATTAGCCAGATCAGGCACCTTGACAATAAGTAGTGGACAAAAATCATGCAAATAGATGCAAAGTTTCACAATGGGGTACACAACTGCTCATGTGCCCGCCAAAATCCATACATGAAGACCTGAATGACACTCATATCCTATTACCAGTATTATCTTTTGATGGAATTTAATTTCATCATAAGAAACCTTGCCAGGAAGTTAGATGGGAGAAGCAACAGCAACAGGCATAAACAATGGTGGCAGTGAGTGATACCTAATACTAACAGAGATTCTAAATGCTTCTGATATCAATGTGCTCATATCAAGTCAATATAATAGGCCTGTGACATGCCAAAGATGCAAATACCACCAACATCTACTTATGAACCCTGATTTTGCTAGTGACACAATATTGCCTCAAGACACCAGGGATAGGCTGTAACAAATTACAGGTAAGCAGAAAAAGTAGCTGGGAATAATGACAGGCTTGTGTGGGAAGATTATCTTAGGAGCGCTAGCTATCACACATCTTCAATCATCCAGCATATTGACAAGTGGTGTTTACAGAGTCATTACTATGCAAAATGATAAGTGCAGTTAGGGTGCATTTTCTGTACTTCCAGCAAATGCTTTTACTGCAATTGCAGTAGCTCCCTTGCATACTAGGTTGGCTGATGATCTATCATTGGTATTTTGCACAAAGCTTGCACCACTTTTCTAGACATATTTATTCCCATCAGATTTCTCCATCCGATGCCCAATAACAATCTCTTTTCCCCACTTCTTAAGGTCACAAGTCCTTCTGAAATACCCTGTCCTTTTAATGGAGTTGTCATCACTGAAATACTAGCTCGGATTTCTTCGGATGGTCATATCTGTAATTTCTAAACATGGCTGATATAATCTGCCATTAAAAAGCATTTATCTAATGCAATAAGATGTTAAGCATATCATACAGATTGAAATGGTTATACTTAGATATGATGAGGTATCACATCCTGTAAATAAGCAGTAGAAAAAGCAAACAATGAACATTAAAGTCATCATATAAACCCACAGAATTAGCAACAACAGCTTGAAACTTCAAAGAAACCAATTCTTATGATATTCTGCATGCAAGGGAAGTTGCAGGGTATGCTAAGGGACATGCATGTCATTGCACACCTTTCCTACAAAAGCATGGATTGTGAATATGGTATGCAAATACAAAGCCAAATAATAATGGAGTGCCACTAACTGTTGGAGGACAATATGCAAGAGGTGTGGAAAATTTTGTACATCTAGCCAGTGTGGCTAAAAAGGTTGGGGGAACAGAGAATGACTTCAAGTTGAGAGTTGGCAGGGCAGCAATAAAAAAGTCTCTAAAACAGACTTGACAATCCGTTTTTAACACATCATCACTTATACAACCAACAGAAACATATGTTGGTGAAGCAAAGTAAATAACAAGGGTATTTTCAAGGAAACCAGGGATTGTCCAACAAATGAGGTGATAATAACTTCTAAAGATATTAAAACAAAATCACGTCAAAAACCAGTACATTATTCATTATGCTCAGTAGCAAGGAGTGCAAGATATTGTGACTCAACAAAAGTGCAGATTGGCTAGGAACTTCATCTAGCTACCAACAAATAGGCAAGGCATGGCAGAGTGTGGGGGGGGGCAAAAGGAGGACAAGAAGACCAACAGCAATATGGTATATGACTCCCCGAGAGAATTTGTGGGTGATAAGGAAAATCTGGAATAAAACTGAGAATGAAGCAGCCAATAGAAACAATGGAAACTGTTGTCTGTTTGATGTGCAAGAATGAACAGGAAGAATGATATCTATAATAACCTTCTTGGCATATATATGTATTAAAGATTTCTGCAAGATTACCATACTCTACATATTGGCTTGCAATGGACTACAAGTTGAATGAACCACTAACCTAAAGGCAAGTTGAGCCATAAACATAGAGTTATCAAGAGAGTTGCAGTTTAAGAGTAATGGTGTGTTGAAGCAAGTTGAAGTTGAAGTTGTATTGTCATTTAGCCATTACCCCAAATTGAAAAACATGCCTGTTTATCTAAGGCTAATGACAATTTTTTTATAACTGGATATTAATAACTATTTCCAAGAAAATCTAATGACTGTTTTGAAGAAATGTACGTGTGACTTTTTCAGATGTCAAATATCCCACTGAAGATATCCATGTAAAAGTAGGTATTCACTTTCGATTGTTGCAACAGTATGAGTTTTGCCAATTTTTAGCAATAAAATGATGCACTGCCTGGGCATCAAACTTCAACAGTATAAATGAAAATAAACAATTTCTAGTCATTTAACAATCTATAAAAAACACATAGAACGAAATCTACTATATGCTCCCATAACAAACTCTGATGAACTTACATTTGATTTCCTGCGGATACTAAACATAATATACGTACGTACGGGCAGTCCATATTTAAAGTGAAAAACTGCCGCCCTATCTTGATTAAGTAGGGGTAGGAAACTGATCAATGTCGGACTCCGCCATTACAACAAAACAATATGTGGTTGACATCATACGTACCTCGGGTGTCTATTTCATACAATATAAAGGTAAAACTTCTTGTTATTTACAGCACAACCATAGGATCGGTAAGAGAGGTACAAATAATTACTATTGAAAATATCATACGCAGCTTTTACAAAAGTGGAAACCCCGACAAGAAGCGGTCGTGTATAAAAGGAATATTGCGCATGCGCCAGAATGCAGCCTCTTTTCCATTCTCAATTTAGTTCATCTATAAACAATAAAGTACGTTTGCACAATTTTGCCAGCATTTTGCAAATGGTTTAACCCCAAAAGGGGGACTTGGTTGTCCAAGGTAACGTATCCGCTGCAAAATTTAGGCTCCTAAATTCTGTAATTTACTACCTCTAAGGATAGACAAATTTCAAAGTTACTACCTCTAGGGGTAGAGAAATTTTCAAAATTTCTGCAGTACCTTAAAAAACTTTAAAAAACAGTGTGCCCATTTCTTTATGGACAAAGTCAAATCAGATAAATTTATCTCTTATGGATGGACAGTATGACTGTTTAATGCTTTAGCTATTTATTTTTAATATTATTCAGTTATTTTATGATTGAACTATTATTTAGACATATGTATTATATCACTTAAATAGGTCAGTTTTTGTTGCTTTAAGAACTTTAATTTGTGAACCAGGCTGTAAACAAGTATTTCTTAGTCCTGTAATTCACGTTAAATATTAATTACATACATACATACATGCAAAGTTACTACTCTTAAGTTGCAAAAATGGATATGATTAGCTTGCCAGTTTTAAGAAAGTCTGGTGAATTGAACTATTGCTAGTATGATTCTGTAACCACAGAAATCAACCAGTTTTCACTCTCCTTGCATTATACAAGCTGAAAAAAGTAATCACAAACAACTTCTCATCAATGCTTGACCACTGACCATACTGTCATTTGGTTACACTAAGAGAAAATTCTCCCCCTCCTACCTTTACTTCAAGAGTATGAAATTAAACTGTTGTGCAGGCTGTAGTGGATTTACTTACTCTGTTACACTGTTTGGTTTAACAAATAACCATAGAAATTACACTGCTTAGTTTCAGGCTCTTTCTTTTTAATAATTAGCAAAGTCAATAATTTGAACCTGGAGGAGAGAGGCTAATCAATAGTAATCCAACATCTAATCACTGTTGATTACTATACTATCCACACTATTCATCGCTATTACGTACTGCGCTATATTCCACACTGCTATGCCTATAAAGGTAAAGGTGAGTCCCATGTACGATTCCGTACGCTGGGGGAGTGCCTGTTAGAGGGACACTTATCCTGAGCCGCCGGCATATTGAGGTAGGGTGGCCAGTTCCTTTCCTCGCCCCATTTAACTTCCTCGGTGTTACCAACGGGTACCCAATTGCTGCTGGGTGAACAGTGGGTGAGCATCCCAACTATGATCCGAGGGTTCGGCTCGAATCATCGATGTTTTGTTCCGCAGTCAAGCGCTCTAACCACTTGGCTACTAGCCCATGCTATGCCTATATATATGGTTTTTCTCTCTCATATAGTATGCTATACGATAGCACTATTGTTTCTGGAACAATCGACTTATTGCTATTGCTGCCTACGGAAAAAGTTACTACCGCTTAGGCTAAAAGTTGCTACCTTTACGGGTTTAAGATTTTGCAACGGGTAAGTCAACGTGAACTACCAAGTCTCCCCCCTGGGGGCTTGAAACCTCTCCTCGTTTGTCCATGCATGCCCACTTTTTGCTTACTACACATTCTCTGTCCATGTGGACACAACTTGCGATCTTCCCTTTACTTGATGAAATATGACATGGCTTTTCTGGTACTATGTAGTGTATTCCAAACTGAGTGATTGTTTTGAACATCTCAACCATGATAATCGAACCTCTTAAGCCTTTATAAAGTTTAATCCATAGAAATTCGATAGCAAATAATGAGGCCATATGGTCCAAAGTTTTTCTCCATTTGTAAAATGTATAACCCAATGGAATTGTTCTTCTACTTTTTGATAATGTAAGCTAGTAAGTTTATTGCTAAACTTAATTATAAGTGTACTATTGCTCTTGACAATGTGTATCGTAACTATCACCATGTTCCTTGCTGGTAGGTGTTGGCGATCATGGCTCTCCACTTGTTTTGGTCACGGTGATTTTGTTGGCAATTCTTAGCCGTACCCTAAGATCATCCAACATCTTAATGCACTGCTGCCGTCCACTACTGTTCTACTCCTCGTCATCTCATTACATTTCCGAAGAATGTCATTTTCCTCTTTTCGATTTACATTTACAAGTGCTCTATTTGCAACTGCCTCTAGTAAGACAATTACTTTTTTCGTCTTTCTTGTCCATGAAATTTTTAACATCCTTCTTAAGAACCATATCTCTGCTGCCTCCAATTTTTCTCTCATCTCTGCATTAAGTGTCTATGTCTCGCGCTCATAAATAAGATAGGTTATATATAGCACTGAAATACTCTTTTCTGAGAATGATTCACAGTTATGTATTAGACAAGAGATGTTTCATACTTTGAAATGTTGGCTTGGGCTGACCTATTCTATTCTTTTTTCTGTGTCACACTTTTCATCTGAAGTGATCAAAACTCCTCTGTATCTTAATTTTTCTACATGGGTAAGGGGCAGGGATCTTTCCCTTAACCTTGATGATGCATGATGTGATAGTATGTTTTCATGTAATCACCATTGTTTCAGTTATCTTTGTATATAAAGTAAGTCACTTGATTTCGCTTTCTTGTACTACCACAACTGTTAACACCTGCAGATCTTCTTCGCTCACCGCTATCAAAGCTATGTCATCAGCATATCTTGGGTTGATCATGAAATATCCAATTTTACTAGGATCAAAAATTCCTTCAAATGTTGCAGGATTTTTTCACTTTATAGGGAAAACAAGTGAAAGGATAGCAAAAATTATTGTCTTATTCCCCTCTTTATTGGCTGGTATTGGCAGATTTCATTTTCTAAATTGCTAGCGGCTGCTTATCTCCAGTACACACTTCCTTTTATTCTCTTATCTTTGCAATCAATATTCAACTCTTGTAGTATATCCATTGTACTTGTATTTTGAGCTCTATCAAAAGTCTTTGTATAGTCAATATAGCAGATGTATAGGCCTTTCTGCATTTCCAATCTGCGTTCTATGAAAGACCTTAGTATACAGATTGCATGTATTTTCTCTTTTCTTTCCACAAATCTACACTGTACTTCAGTTTTTTTTTTGGGCTTTAACTTTTTCTTTGCTCTCATCATTAGCATTCTTAATAAAATCTTCGTTATGTGGCTCATTAGACTTATAGAGCGGTGAAGTTCACATTCTATTGCTGCTGATTTTTTTGGAGAGCAAAAACATTGGTTTGAAATATTACATGGAAGATGAGCACTATAGTGTATATTATTCAGAAATTCTATTAGTACAGTTATTCCCATTACTTCAAGTGGTTCCCATAATTCAATTGTTGCATTGGCTTTCTCATATTCTTCAATGGTGCAATGGCCTCATCTGGTATGATTCGAGGTCTTTCAAAGTTCTTACAGTTTGGTTTTTGATCTGAACTGTTGCCGTCATACAGTTCTCTGATTTGCTCAAACTACAGTTCTAAGGTCTTATGTATTTTCAATATAAACTGCCCATTTTGTGATTTTATACAACCACTTGCTGAGCAAATCTTCATGTTCATCAAATCATTTATCCTCTTATGCACGTTGATTGGATTAAGATTTTGGGACTTCTATATTTCCTGCCTTTTTTCTTCAAGGCATATTTCTCTGCTACATTACATTTGTGTTTGATCTCTTTGTGTATAATATCGCATATTTCTTTGTTGCTCTTGTTTTCATCCTCCTTATATCCATTAGTTGTAACACTTCTTGGGTCATCTATTTTTCTCTTGTCTTTTGCTTTCTCTGCAGTATCATTTTATTAGCAGACTCTGTGATAACTTCTTTCAACTTTTCCTTTTTCCAACGGGCACTCTACAACGTACGGAATCGTGTATGGGACTAGCCTTAAACTTACCTTAATAAAAATAATCCAGAAGCTTTGGTCTTTTACATGTAGGTCCCCTTTACAATAATACGTCTGCACGATGAAGCGCTATTACGCTAAAGTGATTTCTATTTGTTTTATCTCTGGTTTCATTTATAAAGTCTCTGACAAGGACAAGAAAAACCATAAAATGTTTACTTTTTCAGAAACACGTTTTTCATTTTATAAGAACGATTTTTCGTCCAGTACTGAAACTTTCTTCGCTTTTACATCACTTCCGTACTAAAACACTCTTAAGATATTCTTATAGGCAATATTCGATTATATGTAACACTGCAGTGCTACACAGGTAGATAGGCACTTTAAAAACATAACACTGTTACACACAGATATTCCAATGAAGTCTATAAAAATTGAATACTAGAGATTTTGAAATTAAGTGAGAATTTGATTTTTAAGTGTGTATCAACGTAATAACTTTGTTGGGCCTAAAAACTCCAGTACTGAACTTTCTTAATTTTTTGAGCAGCCGAGTAAAGCTTTCCTATAAGCCATTTTCTTATAGAAAAATGTGTATGCACTTATGCACAATGCTAGCATAGTGCTGACCACTTTAAGCTACCTACTTAATTTCATTTTGCATGATTGATATAAAGCAATGTACTTATTAGCTATAGGGCTGTGCATAACTTTAAAATATCACAAGCCATTTCCTTATGCCTTTCGAATTCTGTGACGTATCTGTTGAATTCTCATTCACATGCAAAGTTTAGAACGTTTAGAACGATTAGCATATGTTCAATGCACCACTTCGGCTAACCGCGCAATGGGAGACTGGGCCTAGATTTGGGGTGTAAAAGTAACATTTTCTTGGTAGTCGCAAGAAGGAATCGTACGAAAGCTGTTCACGTATTGCCAATACTGCGTAGTAAAGTTATTGATTGTTGTCTTTTCTCTCGAATTTATTCATCTTATCGTGGTTTGTACACTTCGGAACAGCTTTTTTTGAAGCTTTTATAAGTACTTATCACAGCATGTTAGGATTTAAACGACTGTTTATAAGATCTCCAAACACAATCTCCGAGAATTATTGGAGGGTAATTCCCCCTGCCCCCCCCCAACTGCCTACGGGACTGATATTATTAGGTAAGCCATTTTCCTAAAACAATATTGCTTGTGATCTCATGGTGTTAAATTATTGGGAAGACTCTATACCTTCTGGAGCACAGAGACCGCAACTTAAGTTAAATGGATGTGATAGCACTGGGTTACATGTCAATGGACCATGAGAACAAGACTAGGGTGCTTGGTGTCAGTGAGGAGGCCAGTGGACCACCAGGGGGTAATTGGCTCCGAATAATAAAATTAGATGATGATTTTACCATAGCTTTTTGAGCAAAGTATATGATTTTACAGAAATGCCCCCCCCTCCCCCCGATGTTCAATGCTAGATCCGGCACTGTGGGTTTATCTCTTATATGGATTGTGGCGATTGCTGCTGTCTCTCACAACTCGGAACGCAGACCTTTGTTACTCAACTGTCATTGAATAGCACTGTCAACAGAACCTTACCAATTTTGGAGACAGACAACTCTTGTGGTTGATGAACTGGTTGCGCCACCAATGACTTGACGCAACTTACTTGTCTGATTCCCGTAGCTTTAGGCCCCGTTCATATTAGACCAAAACAGAACGGAATGGAGCAATATCAATGTGGCCCAATAAAAAAAGAACTATAGCAGGTGTTCATTCACGAAGGGTTAGAACCGTTCAATTCCGGTCCGATAAACGGATCGCTCCAAAAAGTGAAATTTTTCGTTCCGTTCTATGATGCGATTGTAGTGTTAACACTTTTTTGGGTCGTTCCGTTCTAGATTGAGATTCGATTATGTGCACTTGATAGATCACGCTGAAAGCAAACATGGCTAACAGACATACCATATGTCAACTATCGTATTTCAGATTTCGCTAGTAGCCGTCTTGAAGAGAAATGAGCCATGGATAATATTAAATAGTTCTATGCACCCAGTTCCACTTTCTCCCTTCGAATTAACAGCTTTCCTGTATGCTGCTTGAATTGTCTTCTAGTTTTTCCAGTCTTTTCGACTTACCCTAAATCCTCGAATTAGTTCCCTGGGGGCTTATTTATTTTTCATACTTTTTGGTTAGGGGTTTATTCGTGGAGAAGGCTTAAATATGACTTATAATACACATTAAGTTCATTTTCAAAGCTCCTTTTCTCCATAATATTAAAAGAACAGTCTGAATTTCAACATTAATCTTTATGGAAGTTTTCATCCTCTTGTCGGGTGGGCAGCTTTTTCGAGGGGGGCCAATTCGAGGATCTACGGTATTGGTTTTTACGGTCAGGCTTGAAACAATACTGTTGTCTAACTGAAGACGTGGCTTGTGAGCTTGGGAATCTCTGGCAGCACACAATGGGCTCATGTGAAGCAATGTTTTCCCGTTCCAGCTGTTCAAGTCCCTTCTGAACACCGTACAACAAGTTCCATTCAGTTCCATACCCTATCGAACTGTTCCGTTCCGTTCTGCTTTGGTCCAGTGTGAACTGGGCCTGAATTTATGTAGATATATGTATCAATACGTAACAGTCTCACCTCGCAGCGATTAATTCGCTTAGAAACAGTTCACAGACACAAGACTTGTTGAACTAGCAAGAAAGTTACTAAACCGATAATGACAATGATACTGAATTAAAGGAGAAATCATGCTTACTCCAGTCTGCAGGTAAAATTAGGTCATATAAAGCTATGGGAATTTCTGTTTTTCTAATCCTGGGGCTTACAATGTTCTACTCTAGAGAAATCTAGTATTTGTGATCCCATGCATAGGCGTATTAATATGGCGGGTGTGATGTGCGTATCATCCCCACATGTTGCAGAGGTTGTCACTCGGTTAGCTCTATACTTTTCCTTTCACCATTCCTCTGCACCTATAAAATGACTGCGAGGCATCCATGACATACTTAGCTACTGAATTTGATGGACATTAAGAGTTTATGCTGTGTATTGATGTCAATCGTGTTTAGACAAATGTTTTTATGCGGTAGTGGTTAGCAATGTATGCTAAGTAAATCTCATTGTCTTACTTGCACCAATGAGTCAATGTGAAAAATGTGCTCTTCTGTGTTTTGCACCCAAACAATTATAGTTTAAGGAAAAGTTCAGAGTACCAATGCTGAGTTTTGCACTTGGGAGGAATCTGCAACTTCAGAAACGATTTTTGTTCATCGAGCACTGACTCACTGTCGTTTTCGTTCAGATTCCACGATATAAATCTCATCATATCACAAAGAATATTGATCTAAAAATCCAGCAAAACATAAAACAGTAAGATTTCTTAAATTTTTGCTTTGAGTTTTTAATCTAAGTTGTAATACAGTATAACCACACTTCTGTGAAAAGTTAAAAGTAATCAAATAGTTTGCCCAAGTGCCTAATTGCAGAGAGCAGCCTGATGAGCAAAATCCGGAAATCCAAAGCGAATCATTTCTTACTGAACAAAATTTCTTTTTCGGGAAATGGGGGATTCCTCCCCTGTGCAAAACTAACAAGTGCTGGCCCTATTACCATATCGTGTAAAAATGGTCGTTATTGGAAGAACTTTGCTTATTAGTGCACATCATGTCCTCATTTCCCTTTTGCTGTGAGCAGGGGGCAATAACTCCTGTTTCCCTTGTATGGCAAGCAATCGCCGCTCGTGCTATTGGGCATTGTGGGCAAAGCCCCATAAAAACTTTTTCATAAAATTAAAGTTAGTTTTC